>OMNZ01022496.1:30923-57850 GCA_900303255.1 Lesueurigobius sanzi | reverse complement strand
AACCCAAAAAGCAATTGAAGAGTTCATTTGCAAAAACAGATATCTCCGCTTTGAATTTGTTGCTAAATAGTTTCACTATCACTGTCCTCTAAAAGGGACACCAGGAAAAGTAAAGTTGAATAAACTTCATCAATAACAAGTGACTTCATATTTCTGACTCGCTAAAATTCATGTGGTCATCAACATCACTACAACACAAAGAGAAAAGTACATGTGTATTTTTGTCAATGGCACTTATCTGTTTTTGCAAATGAACTCTTCATTTGAATACAATACAATGAACGTAAAGTCACATTACATTCATAAGTCATTCATATTTATGACTAAATACATTAGTCATAAATCTAAATGACTTAACTCAAATAAAACTAAAAAAAATGCTCACTAAATCTTGATAAAACTAGAGAAGACTAAGCTAAAACCAAATCAAAATACTGTATGTTGTCAAAATTAACACCGTGATAAAAACAAGACAAGACATACTGTACATGTAGAACCAAACCAGGACTAAACTAGGATTGGATGAGGCTCAAATAGAGAACTTTCTTAGCTCAAGATTCTTACCACGTACCACCAGAAAAACCCTCCTAACCAATAGCACCGCATTACCTGTACCACAACCAAGTAAACACGAGTTAATGCAACATATTAATGCTCAGAGCAAGTTTGATCTTAGACGCGGTTACTTCGATGTCCCAGCACCTTTTGTTTCTACAGCAGCCCACGCCTTGTTAACAAAGCTGTGAAAAGAAGCCCCTTTTAAAGTCCAATTCCCATAAAAGAGCAGAGTTTTATGATCAGCCATTAGGGCCTCTCCGCACACTTGCTTTTGGCACTGCTCCGTACATCCTCAACTCACTTTCCAAAACACAAACAGTCTGGGACAACACGTTTCCATCGGACTTTAAAAGGTCACAACGTGAGAATTTGAAGGGAGAACCTCAAGGATGCACTGTGCTGTAGGGGACAAACAAACAAACATCAGCAGTCGCCCGGCTTTACATAACACGCAACAACAACAACAACATGAACGGTTTGGCCCATGAGCAGGTCTCCAAAATGTAAACTAATGAAGTGGGAGGGTGTTTGGGGCCAGCTGCATGTGCGATATTTCACACAGGACGTTGTGAAAGTTGACAGTTGGTGCCGATGTCCATGTATTTTTAAAGTAAGGTTGATGGGGAAAAGCATTAGAGGACCACGTTCTTTGGGCATCTGATAGGACTATGATATGGCTATAAGTTTAATGCCCTTTTTGCCCTTTCGAAAGAGCAAAAAGCTTTTACTGCAACAAATAATCAATTAAAATAATAATAATGATTTGCACATTCACATACTGTTCTGGTATTGCATAATGGCACTTTGGTATATTAGCAACAGCAAATATTAAGAAGTCAAGTTTCTGGGATTTTCTTATTTATTTTTCTTTCTCCCGTTTAATCCTAATGTGCCTAATGTGTACCATTATTTGATTAGGAAATAATATTCAGTGATTTCAGTTTAGGATCATGCACCACTATTCATGATACTGGACAACTCCACTGGTTGTTTTTAGCCATAGATATTAGCCTCAGAAAGCAAGGTCAAAATTTTTAGAAAAACAAAACAGAAGTTGACACTCAAAATTAGAGCTGGGTACCACTAAACCAGGGGTCTCTGACTTTTTCTATGTAAAATGTAAAATGTCTTTGGAGAGCTCCTGGTAGCTCCCGAGCCACTAGTAGGAGACCCAGTTGGAGACCCAGGATACCAGTATAGTATTGAAAAATTGTGAAACTCAGATGCTCAAATAAAAGACGAATGAAAAATGTTTTTAGGGGGAGGGTTTTGATGCCTGGCGGGTCCTAAAAGAAAGTTACTTGGTAGTTTCATCTCAAATAAATGATAAAAAATTGAAAATTTTAGAATAAATGACCAGTATTGTTCTGTTTTATGGTTCCAAGATGAGATAAGATAGATAAGATAGTTCTTTATTGATCTCACAATGGAGAAATTCACTTGTTACAAGTTACAACTACTTAAAAAGGGATCACAACACGGGGGGGTGCAAAAAGTCAGGAAAATGTGCCATGAAGAAGAAATTAAGTTTGCAAAAACAGATAATAATAGTACTAGATTTAAATAAAATGAAAATAAAATAAATGTCTCTTAGCATAATTAAGTAGGTATTGAAAAAAGTATTGTTCAGGTCCTGGTATCGTAAAGAAAGTATTGTTAAAGTACTGTTATCGTAAAAAAAAATAAAAAAATGTAATGGTACCCAGCCCTACCCAAAATAAAACCAAACAACATACAACATAATCCCTGGCTAACTCTTTTAAATACGTCTTTAGCCAACACTCTTTCAGGCTCACATACCACATGTAATTGAACACCTAATGGCATGAAGTGAATGGTGTTAACGCTGACCACTTGTGTGATCACTCAAAGGCATTTTAATGACTTTGCCCCCAACATGCCTTCTGGGACGATGTGAAAAAAAGTGACAGTTTACAATTTATCTAGTCTTTAGTTCTGGCAAATGGATTCATCATCAAAACTGTAAAATTGTGTGGCGTCTTCAAGGGCAGCTTTTCCATGTCGAAGGTTATGACTCTGAATGCCTGTATCGCTGAAGGTCAGTTTGTTATGGGAGGGAAAGATTTTGGGAAGAGGTGACAACATCAACACCCTGCTAACGGCTTTAGTGGAGCCCGGCGGGTGGCGATTCCCTCTGGGCTGGGTATTTTTACTCATGATCCAGACACCAGCGTGGCCTGCGGAGACACAACTCGCATTTCCATATGGCACGCTTCAACCTAACACCGGTAGTACCTTCACCTGGATTTACTCTACTCAGTACTTCTACTACTTCTATTACAAATATATAGTTGTGGGCCGGATGCGCAACACTGGAAAACACATTACTGAATGGAACAACATTACAATGATTACAGTTTTATGAGCCACTAGGTGCACACTGGACAAATACAGCCTTTTGATTGAGTTTGTCAAATTATTCTGAAGTAGATGAGAGAAGCAGCTAGGTATATGTGCTAATGGGGGTTGTCCCCGTTTTCAATGGTACCTTTCCCTGTGAGTATCAGGGAACAGATATCCATGTTCCCCTGTTGTGATGCTCAGTGTATCACTATCATCAGAGTTTTCTCCTTGGAGTTAAGGTTAGGAGGGTTTTTGGTTAGGGTTAGGCAAAGAAGAAAACTCTAGAAAGGACATGGGCATAGTAATACATTGGAACAAATGACAAGCTTGTTATGGTTGTCTTTTTGAGAATAGGGAATACCTATTCTCTCTTCCTAAATAATAATTTGGTTTGTATGAGCAGTGCTGAAAGAAAAAAATATACATAATTTGACCAATATTTAGCTAGTGCACTTGAGACAGGGATACAGTAGAATGAATGGTGCTAAACAGTAGGGCTGGGTATTGCCAACAACTTCACGATTCGAAACGTATCCCGATACAGGGTCCCCGATACGATACGTATCGCGATACAAGTGTATCCAGGTACAGCGTCCACAATACAATATATATTCCATAGAAACGGATGAAAAAGGATCTTATTAGTGTACAAAATATGTTCTTTATCATGTTGAATGAGGGGAACATTGGTACCCATCCGTGCTAATGTTATGCTAACAGTAGCTAAAGTTATGCTAATAGTGGCTAGTGCCATCAATCGACAAAATCATCTTTTACAACCGTGGGATGATGTTGAGAAATATTAAATCGCGTATGACACTCCAATTTCATGAGGTCTGGCTTCTCGGACAAATCAGAGCCTCAATCTGTTCACATCACACAAGTATCAGGGCTGCTCTCTTTGGCCTGAGGCGGAGGACGGTCCCAAAAAGTGCCCTATTCAGGCCTGACGCAGTTAAACCACAGGTAAACAGGCACAGTGCCACACTGGTTTTTCCCAGTGGAGAGGCGACTATATAGATTTTCTGACAATTAGAAATGGATTATTGAGATTTATCAAAGTTAAGGTTGCGATTTTGATTATTTTTGATCAATTACCCAGCCCTAGTGTATTGGATGGGTTGTCTCAGTGTTCAAAGTTACATTGACCCGTCCTGCAGACTGCTCATCTATCTATGTTACAGTACAAGTGACATTCCTGCCCCTCGACGGCTCCCCCGCTGTCCCCTCAGTGTGGTTTTTCTGCCGAGCGTGACAAAGTGCTTAGTGACAGGACAGACCATAATCACCGCACAGAACAGTGAATAGTGCTCGCCCCTGCTGCCATTCGCATTAGGTCACTCCCTGCAACAATCGGCTTCGGTCGCTGGACCCATAGAAACTCAATGCACATTTTGGACATGGGCAGAGAAGTAATAAAAGGAATTAGAAACAAACCTATATATATTTTATTTTTTACAATTTTCTGACAAAGTAGTTTAAAAGTATGAAGCACAGTTTGGAGTTTGCTTCACAATAACTAATGAAGTCTTATGAGCTTTGTGCCAGCATCAGGTGAGGCATTCAACATCAGTCTTTTGAATTTGGCTCAAGGTTTCACCATCTGTACCGAAGATAAACTTGTTGATCTTCAGTACAGATAAATGTAAATACCGACTCAAAACGCCCAGTGCAATTCCTTCACTTCCACTGTTTTTAGTCCAGCTACTGCCAAGATCTTCAGCTCTCACAAACATGGAAAAGTCATCCAGACAGACCAAAGTATTTTTTAAAACGTGCATAACATATTTTACATTCTTAGAGGGAAGGACTGGCCAGAGGGTGGATGGAAATTTGGACAAGCTCAGTAAATGGACGTGGTTATGATCGGAACGTCTGAGAAATAAGCTGTGGGAAATTTCTACAACTTAAATCAAGTCGCTACGTCACATACACATAGATGAGTCCAAAAGGGTTGCAAAATATACCTAAAGTTCAAAGAATTATAAAGAAATCTTCACATTTCACACATGGCGTAATCGTGCAAGTCATTATGTGTAAAATCCACACAAAAAGTCACCAATTGGAGAAAGTAGTATTTTCAATTCACAAGGGCAATTTTGGCTTTCCAAATAGTGAGAGGAAGAGGAGGCACATGAAAATGATTACTGCTGCTTGGACTGAGATTGACCTCTAATTAGTCACATTGTATTGGACCACCATTAACTTACTACAATGCTAATCAAAAATAATGCTGTAGCACAAGAGAGACAACCTGTGAATAGGAGAATGGAATATATTATGCATTACTTCCATTCTGAAACTACAGTTGTGCTCATAAGTTTACATACTCTGGCAGAATCAAACACTGCTTATTGGCATTCCCAGTACCTTGGATATCTTTTTATATACCTTTCCTGTTTTATGCAGTTAAATCACCTTGTTCCACAGATCCTGTGACAATTCTTTTGCTTTCAGAGATATTCACAGACCTTTTATACACACACTAATTGCAAGCAAACAGATCACAGGTAATGATCGTCATCTTTAGTAGTCATTCAAATCTGTTTGTGTCAGCTTGTGTACTTGTTTTCAAGCCAAGATCATGCTGGTATGTAAACACAGTTGTTTCACAATAAATGGCTTCACACAACCACTAGCTATCAGTGAAAATTGCGTTATCATTTATTTTCTTATGAGTATGTAAACGTATGAGCACGATTTACCAATTAAGTCAAGCTTTCAGATGTTTTTCAACACGTTAACATGGGTGTCATTCCGCCCAAATTGATGCCTTTTGCCTCCCAAGGAAATGGGACACAAAATCACTTGCATAACAAATTGTTGAAGGTTAATTATTACATTACATACAGTATAATAACATTTCTCTAATTTGAAACCAAATTCAACAATATCTAAGCTTAAAAAAAAAAAAAAAAAAGGCTTGCGATTTCTCTACTTTTATTGAAGATGAAATGTGTGTAAATTATAGCAGAATTAAAAATCCCTTTCAAAGCTGAAAAGGCTCTGCGCTGGTGGCATTTCATGTTTCACAACTAAAAACCCATTCTGAATTTCTGCCTCTCTACTCCTTCCTTCCATTTTGCTGAAGTTGCTGTAGCGCACGTGTTCTATACGGGCCACACATCTGGGACAAGTTAAACCCAGCTACTCCGTCTGCTGCTGTGTTCTGGTGCTGGGTGGGAGAGAGGAGAAACAGGTATCGCCCACCCCCTGGCACCATAACTATATTCTTGTCGGGACCAAGGGGTTAAGACCAAAAGAGGACTCATGCATTAAGGATTAGCCTGTGTGTGTGTGTGTGTGTGTGTGAGTGGGGGGGTGGACACATAACAGAGGAGCTGAGCAGAAGGACATCAGTGGAGGAGACAGGTCCAACATTCCTTTAAGATTGAAAAAAACAGCTGTGACGTGTCAATTCCTCCCCCGTAAAACATGCGTCTCTTTCACCATACAGTAACTAATAAGTTATGGTAAGAAATGAATTAATGTAGTTAATGAAGTTTGGTTTTACAAATCGGTTGGACAAATATGCCTTTTTTTTGGAAGAAGTAGCCAATATTGTCCATAGAGTAACATTAGTTAAACAATGTAAAACAACAATATACAAAGTAGGTAACACAGCCACAAAACAACTTCTTCAGCTGCTGAGTTTGGGTTTTACTGGAAAATACAATCAAAACAAACTGCAGTGTCCATGTGCTTTTACTTACAATATGTCCGCCAAGTTACATTTTCAAATCACCATTGGTTTCCCCCAAATACTTAACGACAATCTCGAGATCTGTAAGTAAGAGTGCTTTATGGTAACATTTTTATTTAGTTGTAAAACTTAAAAAAGTCCTATACTTTTTTTTGTATATTTTTAAAAGTGCCTTGGACAGGACCATGACTCACTGTAAAATCAGGTTTTTGTGGACATTTGTATGCATCTTTAGTATGTAGCCCTCCCTTACTTGTGTAGACCTGTGAGCACTGCTGCTGCTTAAAATACAGCTGTCTCTCTGGCTCTGCTGGTGTTCAAGTGCATGTTCCCAAAAGCGCAGTCCATGTGCTGTTGATTTAAGCTTCAAAAACCTTTCACTGCCATCTGGTCCGCAGGTACCAGGGCAGGCTCGCGCTGCACAGGCGGCCCATGAATGTTTAAGCGTAAAAGAAAGGAGTTGGAAACTTTGGTTCATTTGTTTCCATTTGTCCCCCTTTTCTTCCAAAATGCTTTGGGTGTTGATTGAAAAATCTTGTGTCCATGTAAGATAAGCAAGTGATATTCAGTACCAGACAAAAATCTTATTTTAAAAAGGAGACATATCAAGTAAATTCTTCTAGCTGAAGTGCCTGTAATTCCTGGTATTTCCCTTCAGAGAGGGAGCAAAAAACTGTCCTCCGCATTTTTAAAATGCCTATAATCCAACATGGGACCAGTTTTGTGCTCAAAGTGTGAAACATACAAAATAAAATCCCTTTGAACAAACCTTCAAAATATTATTAAGCAAGTGTGGAGTCTATAGGAGCTACTAAAGTAGAGATGTTGAAAAATGCATTTTGAGAAAATGGTCATTGAATACAATTTCCCACATAGTTCGATGTAAAACGTAATAATAATGATTACAGATTATTAGATTATTTCTTTCTTTCCAGGTAAACGTGTACATGTTAAAAGACCAAAGTGGCCCAAAACCTGAAAACTGTGTCTCCCCTTAAACTACAAACAAAATTAACAAAATAAATCGATCAGGTATACTGTAGGTACTTTAACATTGAACCAAAAGGATGAAAAAGGACCCATTTTGTAACCCATCCAGACACAAACGTTCCCCAGCCATATTCCCCGCCTCTCATTCCTAAAAAGAGCCTCAGATCATTTAACATATGGTTTTGGCAACAAGGCGAGCGGCGGAAATCCTGGAGGCAGACTTGGACTTGAGCTCTCGCCACCTGTCTGACCTCCCGTCTGTCCGTGGTCATGTGACTTACCTGAACGACTAAAGACAAGAGATGGGTCACTTACAGTAACCCTATAATGTCATATACTTGAAAATGCCTCAGAAATGAAGTCAGTTATGAGAAACATGAGTAATTATTAGATCTCAGCTGGTGGGGCGTGACTCAAACATTAATCACAGGGAGGTGGATTATGAAGGTTTTATTTTGAGTTTTTTTTGTCATTAATAAGGTCTGGGTTGCATGATTATCTAAAAGTAAAGTTAGCTTCACTTTAGTCACAAACTAACGCTGCCCTTTACAGCTTTGACCAAAAACTGCCTAAGCTAAGGCCATGCAAATAATTTACATTTTCAAATTGCACTTAGAGTCAGGCATAGGGTCTTTAATTTAAGAGATTTGACTTTTGTTTTTTTCACATTTCTGATACAAATCTAAGCTTCAGTCGTGCAGGTCACTCCATGATAATCTTCCATCAGCTGCAATTGACAGACAACAAGCAGGCTAACGGGATTAAGGAGCCTCTGCCCTGAGCGGTCACAAAACCCTGAAGGATGTAGCCGCGGAAATGAGCAGACCAAGACACCAGACTACTTCCTATTGTAAACAAATTGAAAGAAAAAAACAACAAGATGAAGGCAAAGCTCCTTAAAATGTTGTAATGTTTAGGTTTAAAAACAGCCAAAAGAGAAGCCGTTACTGTGAAAACCTTACTCTAGCTTACAGGAAAAGTGATCCTCTGTTTTGGACTTACCTCAAGAGACCTCCATCACGTCTATACAATGAGAAAGAAAAATAAGCCATGACTTTGTGTGGCCGCAGGAGTCTCAAAGCGTTCCTTACAAGGAACTATATATAATTCTTGGAAACATACCGCTTTCTTCATGCTAGTTTACTCGTAACAGCTCTTCGTTGGCTAAGCATGAGTAACAGATTGTATAATGATGAATCAACAACATAATCTGTCCAGAAAATATTATTATAATTTAAGATTTCAAAAGATACTGTATATGGGGTAACAATACAAACAAAATAAGATAAAGGGAGCCTTTTTTTCACACTTTTGTATTCACAAATATTTGTGGGAAAAAGTGGTAGCTTCAACGCAAAAACAATTAGCCTGAATGAGCCAGATCATCCTGCTCCCTCAAAGCTATGAATGGGCTTATAAACTCATCCTCACAAAGATTGGGGATGTTGGGAATGTGCTGGGAAAGGCATTTAAAATGTCACGAGGACAAAGTAAATGGTTGAGGTTTAATTGTTCAAAAATACCAAAACTACTTCTACATTTTGAGTGATTTAAGCCTCTGCGAGAATTGAGTTCATGACCTCTCTTCCACTCAACAACACCCCTCTCTCTCCCGCTCATTGGTCCAGAAAGTTTTCACAAGTTTGGACAGGCCCGGGATCTTCGGCTGCCTGCACCTGAATACCAACAGGCTGCCCTCGCGCAGCCGCTCTTGCTTCCTGACGGTTGTGACACATATCCTTCGCCGTTCCTGCTCCGTCGCCTCCACGAGCTGTCAGTGTCTATTGTTCCACTGCGCAAAGACTCTGGGACACGGCTCCTATCAGGACCAGAGCCATTCCTCCCCTCCTCCACATTCTCTTTCCTTCCTCTCCCAAACTGTGACTTGCTGACACTGCCTGATTTTGTTTTACCCACAATCCCTGTGTGGTTTTTGGACAGGGGGGAGTGGTAGGTGGAGGGATAGAGAGTGGAGTCTCCTCACACCGGGACGGTCTGATCCTGCTGACTCGTCTCACCTCACCATAACCTCTTAAAAGCATATTTCAACCGCATGGGGCCTCAGAGGTAAAAAGTCCACTTATTAGATGCAATGAAAAGATAACATCGGCCCATCAAAGGCAATATTCCCAAACGAAAATTAAAAACAGGTGGAGAAATGACATTAGTCTTTACATTATGACAAAATATCAGTGGGAAAATCTCAAAATCTTCCTTCAAGTCGAAGTACTTGTAACTTTACAGGAACTATTCATCTTACACCTACAAACCGTCACAGAGATGTACTTGCTGTAGATGGTGAGGTTGAAGTTGGCATTTCATGCTTGATTGACATTATTTGGGTACATCAGCTTTGGTATTGTACATTTTATAATTTCAAATAAAGTTTAAGTAATCAAAGGAGAGTAAGGAGTGAGAGATTGGGCCGGTCATGGTTACAAATCGGCCTGGAGCTCCCTCAGCAGGCAGCAGTGGGAATGACGTGGTGATAAAACTGAAAAAAAAAAAAAAAAAAAAATACTTTTCGCTTTCTGCCAACAGCACGCTAGCAAATCCATGGTGCTGTGATAAACACAATATGGTCCATCTATGATGCAATAAAAGCCAGGAAATATAGATTTTCTTCAACAGGAGAAGAAGGAGAAGAATAAGGAGGAGAATGAGGAGAAGAAGAAGAAGGAGGAGAAGGAGAAGTAGAAGAAGGAGGAGAAGGAGAAGTAGAAGATGAAGTAGAAGAAGGAGAAGGAGAAGAAGTAGAAGAAGGAGAAGTAGAAGAAGGAGGAAGAGAAGAAGAAGGAGGAGGAGAAGTACAAGAAAATGTTTGATGAGGATACACCGGCTTGTAATTCCTTTGAAGAATACATCATCTATACGACCTTACTCCTGATGACTAACTTGCAGTTTCATTTTGCACTCAGTCAACTGGTGATCTGTGACAGCCAATTGTGAACACTCGTGACTCGGCTCCAGCCAATTAAAGCTGTTCAGCGCCTGTAACATGAACAATGGCCAACAATGGTGAAGGGGTTGACAGCTTGTCTCATTGTTTTAGCCTTGTGACCTATATTTGCTTGCGCTTGAGTTTTTAGATGGCCACAATTGTTCCTTTGATTCCTCAAGTGCACACGCAATAGTCCTCAAAGCCACACGCTACAAACAAGAACCATTTATAAAAAACTTTATTCAGACAAAAGCTGCACTGAGCCTAAAGACGGCTGAAGTCAAAATAAGTGGTAAAACATCTAAAATGGCTGTGGGTTTTGTCGATGTGGTGTGACCACAAGGGACAGAAAAACAGTAAACAGACTTAAGACAAACCTTTGACTCAATTTCTACTGAAATAGACCATGACCTAAACACAGGGCTTGCTGGAGTTGTAAAAAAGATATTAATTCTTTAAGCAACAACAAAAAAAACAACTTGTTCTGTATCACTTACTACTTTCTTACTTGGTTGTCATTTGAGACTAGAAGATTCTTTCCCACCAGCAATTCAAAACAATGTCTCTTTTTTTGTTTTTAATCAGGGCTGCCCAATTCATGTAAATATTTCCATTAAGATTACATTTGAACTATGAATTTTAAAATCTATACGCTTACATTGCACATTTAAAACACAAAGAAGCATTGAGATTTCAGAGACAAGACTACGATATGAACTGCTTAGCTAATACAAGAATCACACACATTTCAGGACATGTTTGCAGAGGTCTAAACTACAGGATTAGCAGGTTTTTATTAGACCCCATGGAGACAGGATATTGTGCGCCTAAATAACTGCAACCGTTGCTATTTGTTGATTACAAACATTCAAATTGTGATTTTGATCGCAATTGATCGGGCATTACTCTTCCTTATCTGCATTTTCCACTTTGCTCCAATTAGTCTGAGTACATACTGTATACGTTTCTGTAGCCCATGAACAGTTTGAGGAATTCCCCAATTGAGCGGGTCTAAAGTTTAACTGCAGAGAGTATGACGAGGACAAAACATTGCCATTCACTTAAAGACTTAAAGAGGGGATTTCTAATGGAGCCATATCAGCTTTCCCGTTGAAAAGAGTTGGTTCTGCATGTTTCTTGCCCCCGGGACCGTGAACTGCTGACCAGGGTCAACGCGGGGAAATAAATTAACCCAACATCCTTCAGGAAGAGCTAAATAATAAAGTGTGTGTGTTTGCGGGTTACAGTAGTGTCTTTCAATTCACGCCAAGATGCTAGTTTCTAGAAGCTCTGGGCACTGGCCGGCAGTAAAGTTAATAATAGTAACAGAAGTTTGTTGTTGTTTGTCGAGTCTCAGCTAGAGTTAGCCAAGGTGATCAGCTGAGAGGTATGTCGGTCAATGTAATGATTAATCCCTCATAACAAGCTGTGCCGTAGGCAAAAAAGAATACTTTGGGGATTGTATACTTTTTTTTTTGTTTTAGGCGGTGTTAAATGTGCAAACCTCAGTCAGATGAAAGACCACAATGATTTTGTGTTGTTGCTTCTTATATTTTTATGGCATTACCCAACACTGTGACATTGATCATTTTGTGCAACCCTATTTTTAACCATCGGCTTAAACTCCGTGGTGGGCAAAGTACTTCATTTCATTACTTCAGTAAAAGTACAGATAGTACTACTGGTCAAATATTACTCCAATGAAAGTAAAAGTTGCCCAGTGAAAAAGGTATTTGCTTTATAAAGTACTTGCGTATTTTTAAATGAGTGTTGTGAATCTTCAAAAACATGAAACGTATGAATATACAATTTATATTTCTGAAGATGTGTTTGAGTCTCTTCCTCTTCAGTTCACTCTTGTGCAGATATACAGTAAATAACCAAAGTAAAGAAAAACCACACATATTTATACAAAATTAGTAAACACAAGAGACAAACCATTGTATGGTCAGTGGCATTGAATTAGGGCTGGGCGATATGGCCAAAAAATCTTATCACGGTTTTCTTTCATTTAAATCATGATTTCGATTTTCTAACAATTCATGTGTAAATTGTCTTTTAAAGGAGACTAAAACCATCTACTTCTTCTTGGGTTTAGACATGGTTTAGTTCTGGTTTAGTCTTGGTTAAGAGCTGTTTTAGTCCAAGTTTCTGTCCTTGCAGAGTTTTGACACGCTTCCCTCATGGTTTAGTCCTGGTTCAGTCTGTGATATTGTCCAGGTTTAGACCTGATTTAGACCCAGTTTTCTCTTGGTTTATTTCTGATTGAGTCCTTTTGGTTTTGACCTGGTTTAGTCCAGGGTATTCATAGCATCATTCAGTCCCTGGTTTAGTCCTTTTTAGTTTGGTCCTGGTTTCGACCTTGATTTCAGTCTCTGCTTTTGTCCGGTTTACTTCTTGGTTTAGTCCTGGTTTAATCCAGATTCATAATAATAATGGCTTACATTTGTAATGCGCTTTACAAGCCTGTGTCACAAGTTTCTCAAAGCGCTACACTGTCCTGGTTTAGACCTAGTTTTCTCCTGGTTTAGCTCTAGTTTAATCCTGTCAGTAGAATCAGTGAATGGAGAGAAAGTATTTGAGCTCAAAGCTGCATTAAACATAAAAATCACTGAATCAGGATATGATGTTGTCATGGAGACCAGATCATGATTTGACTTTTATCATATCGCCCAGCCCTACATTGAATTATACATCTGCACAGCGCCACCTTCTGTTCCGGAGTGGACATGATAATGATATTAAATCAGAGAAAAATCCACAACACGACCAACTTGTCTTCACTCCGTAAGTAACGAGTAACAAGAGCTTTTTTACAAATGTAGTGGAGTAGAAAGTATTACTTTTGTTTGTCAAATGTAGTGGAGTAAAAGTAATAAGTTGTCAACAAAAATACTACTCAAGTAAAGTACAGATCCTCAAAACTCTACTTAAGTACAGTATTTAAGTAAATTTACTTTGCTACTGCCCACCACTGCTTCTACTTTGGAGACTGGAGAAGTGACCTGTCAAATCAGAGTAATTTACAGTCTTGTTTTAAGTAGTAGCAGAGCATTTAAACATGACTTATGTTTTTATACACACACAGCCACATTACAACCAAATTAGTAAGACAAATCTTCAACTTAATCCGCCCTATATCTGACTCAGGAAAATTAGGAATCCCTCAAAGGAAACAAATCCCTTGCTTGAACTGGTTTTAGGCTTGCGTACTCCCAATGCTACACACCAACAGCAGGCCTGGCCATGTCCTCCAGAAGAGCTGCAATTAAGGGGGAACTACAGTGAGCAGTTCCAGTAGGCATGTGATTTTTTTTTTTTTTTTTTTTTTTGCACAAAGCAGCTGCTCCTCCCCCAAAAAGCCTCCCATCCAGCGCCTGCTCCCTCTAACCCCAAACCCTCACCCTGCTCCTTCACTTTTGCTCGTGGACGGCTTCTAAAGTTGGCCTGGGAATTTTCCACTGCATTCTCCCGACAGGCCACTCTCACTTTTATTGTCATAAGAAAAATACATTCAATATGGCTGCCTTTATTGCTGACCTGGTACGAACCTAGCTTCAGGAATAGTTGACTTCTGTGCCTCAATGAGTAGAGCTTCATATTCAAAGTCATAATCAAGTAACGGGTTAAGAAAGCTATTTTGTTTTACCGAACAGCACTGTATCCAAATGACTAACTTCTCATATCTTAAAATAGGGGTTCTCAGGCTGCGTTGCGGCGTAACACTGTTGTTTGTCACGATCAATAGCCTTTTTACCCAAACCATTCAGTTCAACCCAGTTATGTTCTATTCAATTTAAAACACAAATCTTTGTTTTTCTGTGTCAAAACAAGACTTCCAAATCCACAAAATCAGGATCAGAACAACAACTAAAATGGAACTAAATTAGGAAAATTATAACTAAATCTAAACTAGCACATTTATATTGCACGCAACATGATGAAATCTCTAGTCTAGGAGAAAATATCCTTAGAGGACATTAAACAACGAACAATAACTAATAGTTATAATAATAACCAAACAAGAAGAAAACAAGCATTTGGGGCATGCCTTTATCTCTTTGAAGGTTACTGCTGCTGTTTAGGAGGGGCCAGTGCAGTGGTGGCTTAGGAAGTTGTTTGTTTGTCCCAAAAGGACCGGCTATATCCAGCACAAACAAGGTCCACAGACCGTCTCCTGGTTTTAGCTTCTAAATACCAACTTACACGTACACCAACCAGGTAAAATGAAGTACAAGAAAACAGTGACACAAAACAGTCGCATGCAGTTCACGGTGAAGACGCACTAAGTCTGGAAACTGCGTTGTTGGGGGCGTGACCACGGTTCAAAGTGGGGTCGTAAACCAAAAGCAGAGCCTTTGAAAACGCAAACACCAACATTGGAAAGCCAAACACAACATACCCATAGAGTTTAATTAAAGAAGTTTAATTAAAACTCGACTGGTCCCCTCCCAGGCCAGGGACACGGGGAGTGGGAGTCTGTCAGTGCCACATACGTCAAATAAATAAGTAAGGAGAGCTAATTCATGTATAAAAGCTACATAATCCCTTAATTTATTTCCTGGTCTAGTCATTACAAACCTCAGACTATGGATCCATGGTAAACTTGAAATATTGTTTTGATTTTAATAGCATGTGCCATAAAATTGTGGTGCTTTAAAAAATTGGTTCTAAACTGGTGGGTTGGTCAGTGCCCAAAAGTGGATCACTTTCAGTGGGTTTTTCCCAGGGATTTCAATATTCAATATTCAATCAGGAGGAAAAAAAATAAACCCTGAGTCTGTTATAGTGAATTGTAGTTATTTACAGACATAACAGCACCATTGATTGAGTCTTATTCCTCGTTACATTTGGTTTAGTATTTGTAAACCATAGACAGGAAGCAAAGTTAGTTCATCATTTTCACAAATAAAAAAAAGTGACGAATCAAAATATCTTGCAGCGTGTAGCGAGATTGTTGTCACCTGGGGCCAGTTGTTCAAAGGTACTGTAATCTGATCGGATTTTGGTTATCTGATTGGATCAAATCTTGAAAATAGGTTTAAAAGGGAAAGAAGGATTCTGAAATCAGATTGGATCACAGAATCCAATCCTAATTTCAATCTGGATCAAACCTTCTGTTTGTGTTGTTCAAAACTTTTTAGTAGAATTTGGATAACTTTGATCCAAAAAAACAGGATTATCCTGATCCCAACAGGGGGTAGAATTTCAAGGTGGAATTCAGGAAGAAAATGTAGTAAAAAATTTGTCAAATAATACATTTGTATTTATATTTTATTTATATATTGCACTTGACTTGTTTAACTGTTACAGTGATAAAGTAAATCCAGTAGGCTACCAATTAAGCCTTTCAGTAAAGTAAAGTAAAAATAAAATCAAAATGATCTTGTTCCCATCAAATAATCTCCCAAACAGATTTCAATAACAAACAAAAATAATATATTACATTTTTCAACTCATTCAAATGATAAATGAAAGTGGATGTTTATGTTTGTCTCGAAATATAAAACACTTAAAGTGACCCCATGTCGGCTCTTCTACCTGTTGTTCTTTACAGCTGGTAGCCCATATTGTGATATATTGTCCCATTTGGAGCACTGGTAATCCAGATTTGGTAATCTTGAAAACTGTTTCTGGATCAGGGTGATGCAATCCAATGTTGCTTTGAAAAACTGGCATAAAAGTAAGATGGATTACCTGATCCTGGAGAGCAAAGTGGGATTTCCAAATCCAGATCATTTTAATCCAGATTAAATCTTTTGAACAACTGGCCCCTGGTTATTGTCCTTTGTTTCAGGATGAAATAGTTTGCACTGTAGTTATGAATTGTATTATCAAAATACAGAATTTTTGTGCAGAGTTCTGTTAATAAGGATCGATTACAAAGTTGCCCATCAACAATGTATCCAAACTTATTCTCTAATCATGAACACCTAATCTCAACACTACATTTAAAACTAAATTATTACACAATTTGTTTTTCATCAAGTATTGTCACAATAAGTAGAGAATAATACTTAACCTGAACGTTTGCATATTTTGAGTTTACGTGTGTTTGTTTCCTCGGTCACATGGTAAACCTCACTGATGTCGTGGCTTCTTGTGATGTGTCACCTCTGCAGCCCTACCTGCGACCCACTGAAATCCATCCTTTGACCCACTTTTGTGTCCTGACCCACCAGTTGAGAACCACTGCCTTAGAGGGGATTTACAGCCTCACCATTGGAGCTACTGCGGTGTGTTCACGGCCTGTAGCAGAGACGAGGATAAAGGCTGAAAGCTACCCCTCAGACACGGCTGCTGTTGCCTGGGCCTTATCCTGGCAGGCACCGCGCTCCTCCATCACTTTTAACTGCGGCACCTATTGTTGTAAGACGCGCCGAGAAAGGGCCACACAGAGGGTTTATGGATGGGCCCGTCCCACGCACATCACCCAAAAGCTTTACAATATACAGGGGCATTTCCCACTGGAGTCATGGTTTATTTGGGATAGTGGGGAGAGGAGCAGGTGGGGAAATGTCTCATAATGACTGCATCACTTAACTGGTTTGAGATGAAAGAAGTATGCAAGCACAAATATTACTCAAGTAGTGGTATTCTGTTTACGTAAAGTGTTGACTGTAAACTTAATAGTATTGTTCACTGTTTTAGCAATTGAGTCGTTGCACAATGGGGCAACGCTAGTTACGCTGTTGTGAGCACCAGTCCTTCCTGCCCATATTCATTTTCTATTAGGATTAGCTCAGAAGCGTATTTTCTAAAGATTCTGGTGTGGCCAGCGAGATCTACAGTAGGTAAATGATCACCTACTACACGTAAAGAAAAATGTGACTATTTCAGCGTGTTTATTAAAGTTTAAAAAGCTAAAGGCTCAGAAAAATTTTACTTTGAAAAAGTAATCTGATTACTCCTTTAAAAAGTAACTTGCTTGTAAGATGCTGATTAGACTGCATGAACATTGCACAGCTGTGTCTAAAAGTTATGCCCATACCATAATGCCACCAACACAATGGGCCACTCAATTCACATCATTGACGTCAGCAAACCGCTCACCCATATGATATGACGTCACAGACGATGTCTGCCATCGGCCCTTACCAGAGAACATCAGGAATCACCTGTGAAGAGAACACCTCTCCATCGAATGTTAGCCCCCACTCAAGTGGTTTATGATGCATCAGGTTGAGACTCCGATGAGGTCAAAGAGCAAATGAGCTTCCCTGAGAGGGGTCCTGACAGTTTGTGCACAAATCTTTTGGTTATGCAAAGTGATTGTTGCAGCAGCTGTTCAGGTGGCTGGTCTCAGACGATCTGGGAGGTGAACATGCTGGATGTGGAGGTCCTGGTCTGCTGTGGTTACACGTGGTCTGCGGTTGTGGGGCTGGTTGGATGTACTGCCAAATTGTCTGAAATGCTTTTGGAGACGGCTTATGGTAGAGAAATTCAATACATGGACAACAGCTCTGGTGGACACTGCTGCAGTCAGTGCCAAAAGCATGCAGTCTAATAAGCATCTTGACATGCCACACCTGTGAGGTGGAATGGTGTCTATTGTGCTCACCAACACAGATTTGCCAACAATATTTAAGAGGAATGGGCCTATTGAATATATAGAAACGGTTGTACGTGTTCATGTTCACACCATGAAAAATGACAGCAAAAACAAAAGTGTTGCTTTTAAATTTATGAGTTTATTACTCCAATATGTTTTTTCTGCTTTCTGTTCATTAAATTACTTGAAAGTATGCTGTTATTACACTATTGTCTTACATCCCTTTAAAGCCTCCATTTCTCATGTATCTTTGTGACCCAAATGTGTCAAAAGTTTCTTTCAAAGAGATCTAATAAACTCTTTGACTGGCTCGTATTGTACAAAGACTCGCTCCGCTTCTTTGTTACAGGCGGAGACAGTGACGAGAAATCCGCTGCACGCCTCAGACCAAAACATCAAGTCAACCTCTGCCAAATCCTCCCATTTCCTCCGCACTGAGCCTGACCGTCTTCTTGCCGTGTCACCCCGACTCCCCACTGTCTGCCGTGGTTTCTGCCTCTGCCCTTGAAAACTGACTCACGGCTCAAAGTTTAAACTCTAATGTGAAAAGAATGAGGGTCGGTCTGAGCGCGTATCTAAAACAAAAGCATTCTTCAACCTAGACCAGGGAGAAGTTACGGACGAGTTGTGCTGCGTTGCTGGCATTGGCGAGAGACGAGGTGTAGTGTTTCTCAATGCTGTTTATAGGAAGACGTCTAGTCAGTGTTGGGGAGAAGACTTTAAAATAGTATTTAGTTACAGAATACTTGCCTTAAGATGTGCTCTGTAACTTTGTTCCATCAAAAGTGTTGTATTTGGAGTACTTTAAATACTTTCACAATGATTTACAATGTCATACTTGTTACACAGCCTGTTAAAAACTGATTGACCACTAATTAGAAAATGAAATAAAGCACAGGTTTTCCTTCTTATTAATGATGTGCAATACGAAACTAAACCCACCACTGTGTCTAGTGTATTTCAACAGACATAAAATAAATAACTATATAAATTAAACCAGTCAGTATAGATTATAACATTTTGTCGAAATGTTATACTGTTAACTAAAGAAAGAACAAGCTGAAATTTGAATAGACTTTGGGATTGAATGGTATAAATTGAACGTTCTGCCTAAAGCCGCCATTTTGTTGGTAGGGTAACATTGCCCTAAACCAGAGGTCTGCAACTTTTGGATCAAACGCCACAACCAGTTTCATTCAGGATTTTACAGGGAAAGTGAGGACCATGCCAGTCCTAAACCAGGACTAAATCTGGTCTAAAACAAGTAATGATTGCACAAGAGCAGAGCTAAGGAGCCGTGCAAAAAAGTCACACTAAAATGAAAGAATTAGATGTGGTAATGGCAACACAACTCTAATCTACTCAGGAGAACAAGAATAAAATTGTCTGCCTCCCATTACACAGACAATCCATGCATTCCACATTGGCTTCTGATCCCCTGCTTCAGATATTTAAGCTGGCTTGCCTTCCAGTTCCTTATATCCTCCTAACCAAGAATCGACTGTGTACTTGCGTGTAATGGCAGGCTTCTACAACTAAATACTTTGCAATTATCGCAGATCGGGAAACATATCTTCTGTAATTTGAGTTGTTTTAGGGATATATCAGATACCCCCTGTTTAATTTGGGCTTTTGCGCAGGAGGAAGCCCGTATCGGCACATCTGGCCCCAGCGCTGTGGCCAAGGGGCATGTAGGATCGAGTGGCAGATGTCAGGAGGGCTGGTGCTTAGTCATGGAGGCTCCACTTTTAAATCTGAGGCCCCGCTGCATTTGATCCATGTGGACAAACTGAGGGAGCCACTTTAATAATTAGCCCGGGCCCTTCATCCCCCGCTTTGCTCTTCAAAGCTGATTTACTCCCAAACACTGGATTTAAAAAAGATCAATCGCTTTTGCCTCGATTTGTGCCAACCTTCGGCTTAAGTCGCGTTGTCCTCATCGGCTCTTTAGGCATAGCTTTCAGAGGGTGATTAACCTGAATACCAGCCGTGCAAGACATACACAGATCGGTCGGTCTTCATTCCTGAATCTGCTCGGTTTACGTGATAGCCGAGACTTTGTGCTACTCCCTTTTGTCGATCGTCATCATTGGCAACTTATTGTTCGGGATCCCATAACTTTGTACATTAAGTTTCTCCAAGTTATGGGCAAAATGTCCATCACTTTAAAAGTTTTTCGCAAGTAGAAAATAGTGACCCAATGAAAACGTATTCAAAGAAAATACTTGAGGTACTAGGTGTTTAGGCGTAAATGTTTGATTTATGTTATGAGGTTGGCATGGTAGTACAAACAAAAGCATTTTCAAAGAGTGCATCATCATAATAGATAAAGAATTCTAAAGATCAGATGCAAAAGTTTGAAGAGTTCATTTGCAAAAACATATCTGTTTTGAATTTGTTTCTAAATAGTTTTAGATTTTTATCACCGTGCTCTAAAAGGGACAGTAGGAAAAGTAAAGTGTAATCAATTTCATTAATAGCAAGTGACTTAATATTTCTGATTCACTAAAATGGATGTGGTCAAAGAGAAAATTACAAGCTTAACTTGATTTTTTTAATGGCACTTATCCGTTTTTGCTAATTTTGCAAATGAACTCTGCAAATAAGCTTTTAGTTAACTTTTTAATTTATTTGAATCAGGGACAACATACAAACTACCTTAACCTTAAGCAGGAAAGATGCATTATGCACAAGTGCTAATTTCCGCCCACAGCCCCTGGGCAGGATGGTGTAAACAGTTTTAACTTAATTAAACAATTTATATATGTCAGGTGTTGTGTCACTCAAAAGATTTACTCAAGCTGCAGAGTCGCTAAAAGTTTGTGTGTAAGAGTACCTTTACTTTGAAAGTAATATTACTCTTATAGGAAAAAAATGTGTGGCAAAAAATAATTTCTTTAGTACATGTACCTGACCCCCCTCTGGTACCCAACAATAAAAGTATTTAATCATAAACAGTGTATTTAACATTTGGTGTTGTACAGTCGGCATATAGTGGTTCAAAGTGAAAACAACATAAACAAATGGGATGGTATTTATATTTCTGGGAGGTGACGAATTGCAGCTAAAGCATCACAGCTATGAAAATACAAAATGCTACTTTGTTTCTCGGCTCCCTTGATCTCACGCCCGTCCGCCTCAGAACCAGCCATACTCACTTTAATTCCACAGTGATAGCCGTGCCTGGCCTCCACCCCTCTTTAACTTGGCCCGCGCTCATGTTTGGTGCTGTGGTTTTCACAGGTGTAGCTCCGACCCTCGAAACCCAGCGTGCACCATGTGAAGTCAGACGGGACGACCGACCTTGGCCTACCTCGTGTTTGTTTAAACTTTTATCCTTTCACGAACGGGGGGGGGCTCAAGGTTTAGTCTGTGAACAAGATACTTGCACTGTGTACAAAAACTACTTTCAGATTCAAAAGTATCATTGTATTTTGACTGGACAATAATCGTCTAAGCCCGATTTAAAAATAACATTCAAAGTGAGCCTGAAGTGAACTCGTCTGATATTAAACTGCTAACACAATACACTATAGCCGTTACTGATAAGTGGTCCATTGAGAACATTCATTTGCCTACAATAACAGGGAGCTAACATTTACGTTACATTTGAATGGATAACAATCTTTTGGACTGCTATGAAATGATTCACATATTTTGGCTGTGTCTGCGCTTCCTCCACCCCAACAAATTTATAAAAGTTATAATATATTGAATAGATAAAGTGGATTGGATGGGCTTGAGGGCATGAGAAAAAAAAATGCGATATTCAATAACTTTCTTGTAAATCGAGATTTTGTTGTATTTTACCAAAGCATATGAAGAGTTCATTTGCAAAAACAGATAAGTGCCATTTACAAAAATCAACATTTGCTTGTGATTTTCCATTTGTGTAGCTTTGTTTTTAATGACCAGACGCATATTAGTGGATCAGACATATTAAGTTACTTGTTCTTGATCAACTTTAGTTTTACTTGTATCGCCTGTATCAAAATCTAAACAATTTGGCAAAGAATTCAAAACGGAGATGTCTGCTTTTGCAAATGAACTCTTCATATATAGACAATATGTTCAATTTATAAATGTATTTGTTTGAAAATAATAATACCACATAATAAATAGTTGCTAGACTTGAAAGCCACAAACTGTCTCTCTAATGCACCAACACAATGACTCGAGTCCCTAAATCTGAGCATGTGACCCCATCAAACATCAATCATAGTTGACTACACATGAGCGGACTTCTAAACAAACCCCCTCCCACACAGACGCAGACAGGCCCGTCCCGTACCACACAGGGCTCTCCTTCTTTAACGGCAGTCCAGCTTCTTCTTCCCATCCCTTGCGTGCGCCCCTCCCCCCAACCGCTGTGCGTGCAGAAGGAACACTCAAGCGTCCCGGGACAAAACTTCCACAAGAGGTGCTTTTACCCTCCCCCATTTTTTGTTAGCAACAGTTTTGGGCACTGAGAGCAGCTATTGTACCACACACACACACACGCACAATACGAAATGTTGTATATACAGTATCTTCAAGTTCTGGAGCTCTTTATACAAGAGTGACCAAGTTTATTTACTTCTAAGTCTAAAAGTCTCCTAAAACTCCACACAGGTACCGACACGCACACTGCTCTCGCTGGTGTCTGCTGCGCGTGCCAGCTGATATTTAGCCACAAGTCAAGTACATTTCTCTTTTAGTAAATGTTTGCACTCCTACTCTCCTCCTACTCGCTTAACCTGTTGACATAACCTAGTTCAAAACCTAAATGATTTAAATGGGCTACTTTGTTAATGCTACAGTTGTGCACAAAAGGTTACATACCCTTTTAAACTATAGGCCATTTTTCATAGAATATGAGTAACACAAACATCTTTTTCCCACTCATAGTTAGTGGTTGTGTGAAGCCATTCATTCCCAAAGAACCGAGTTTACTCTTTTGAAATCATAATGAAACAGAAAGTACTCAAATGTCCCTGATCTAACGTTTACATGACCTTCTGCCAGGAAAATTGTTCAGGAGCAAAGCAAAACTCACTTCGGCTGAAATACAGGACTCACTGACAAAATTGAAAAAAAATTCTATGAAATAATTAATGTTTGTTTCAAGATGCACAATATGTAAACTTTTGATCTGGGTCTAGTTTCTACTTGTAAAGCTTAAACAAACAGATTTTTTGACAACAAATGTCTTCGCACACCCACTAACCACGAGTGAAATAAAGTGTATGTGTTATCATTAATATTCTATGAAATGCATAAGTTTACATTCTGTCAGGGTATGTAAACTAATGAGCATAACTGTACATCAGCTTGTTATACAGTAGTATATTATGTGCAATGTTGTTAGGGTTATAACATATGAGAAAACATGCAATATTTGATAGCAGCGCTGATTATTGTGATACTGTACACACTGTAGCTCTAGTTATAGTAAATAGTTTTGAGAAGGTGGAAATAAAATCAAAATCTGACTACTCCGACTACTCCTACCACTCATACTTCATATACAAGTACCCGCAAGTATTCTCAGAGAGAGCATTTACATTCGGCTTATCCACTATTCTCTTTGGTGTCGCAGGTTAGGGCACACTTGCTGCTGCTTTCAAACTCCTCGCCTGAATCTTCTCATGTTTTTCCTGCCCATTGTTGTCTCTAAACCACAGGTGTAGCAGCTGCCTCCTTCGCCCCAGAGGGAGTAATAGGTATCAAGGCACCAGCTACTGCACGCGCTCGGCTCATCCTCACCACAATAGTGACCCAGGCCCGAAGGCTGGACTGTCAGGTGCAAATACATCACTACAAAATAATACAAAGCTATTATCCCTTTGAGAAGATGTTTCAGAGGAAGTGTGTGTCAAACACGCAACCGTTTTTCTGGTTTAGACATGGTTTGCACACAGTTTATTCCAATTGACAGGGTTTATACAAGAAGCAGAAATTTGAATTGAATGCTTTTTAATGCCATGAACACAAGAAATCTGGGCAAATGTCTTTCAATCACTGTTGGAATGGGGTGAGATTTTAATATTGAAAAGCAAATTGGACACCAAGGGCAACTATTGAGCCAAAAATACTGTGCAAGTTCAGCCAAAAGTTCAGTTGAATGTGTTTTTAACAGATTTTTGACAAACCTATGCTGTAAAAGTGTTTTTTAGTGACATCTAAGACCTACATTTTGGCACAATTCATGACTTTTAATCCCCCACAGAAACCCCTGATGGGTAACTGGAATGTCAAAATGATGATTTTATTAAATGGTTCTTGGTATGAAAAGTTCAAGATCCACCGTCTTGTCCATCACCCAAAATATGTGTACTAAAGCACGGAAAATAGCATTGTTTATTGTGTTACGCAATTCGGTTTATCTTGGAGCAAAATTATTGTATCATTTTCAGGCTTTGTCTTTGTCACACCAACTATAAATGCTTGTATAGGTGAAATGGTAATGTTATTAATTGTGATTCACGGAGGTGGTAATGGGTTATGGATGTCCACAACATAGATAACTGATTTCTGAGGTTTATGTATCCTGCCCAAAGTAAGTCAATGGCCAACAATCTCTGGGAAAAGCAGCAGAACTAAATGAATAACAATGTGCCCTGACGATAAATGGTAATGATTGATTCAAATTGCTGTGAAATTCAAAAGAAAAAGGCTGTTAATCAAAAAGTCCCTCGGGTGGACTGACATAATAGAGGTCGACAGAGTTACCAGGATGACATCAAATACTTTTGGCCTGAGTTGTCTAGTTAAACATCTATTCTCATCAGCATGTGAATGGACAGTTTTGTTCAAGTCCACAGTAAGGACAAGTGAGTCACTGTGGAGCCCCTTTCTTTGAACCTGGGGTGGTCCCTTCGCTCAGACACAGGACATATACAGTAGCATCGAGAGGGTCAGAGCTGGCAGACTGGCACTGACTAATACAGACATTAGTCCACACACATGTTGTCATCCCTGTCCCACGACCACATACAGCTGATCTGAGCTGAGAGGTAGACACACTCTCCTCTTTGTATCACGGCTAACAATCGAGTTCTGTCACGACTCAGGGGCTGTTTACACTGCTACGAAACAGCTTATTGATGCATGTATCTTTTACACTACAACATAGAGGTGAGCAAGATTAAGAAATATTAATATCTAGAGCCCTTCCTTGAACCGCCACCCTATCGTGGTGGAGAGGTTTGAGCACCCGAATTAACCTAGGAGCTCTGCTGTCTGGAGAATTATGCTCCTGGTGGGGTCTCCCAGGGCAAACAGGTCCTAGGTGACGGGTCAGACCAAGAGCGGTTCAGAAGCTCCTCATGATGAGACCATCAAGGACTGTTATGTCGACCCACCACCTGCAGGAGGAGCCATAAGGGACTAGTGCAGTGTGATCCAGGCAGCTTGGACTGTTGCCCCCGCAACCCGGCAACGGATAAGCGGAAGAAAATGGATGGATAAGATCTCAATATTTTGGGTGACTTTCTCGATAACAATAATCAAGTGATATTTTTGCAAAAATGCGCTGGCAAACAGCTTCATTTAGATTGCTGTCATTAAAAAGAATCGTCTTGAATAAACCACTAAAGTGCAGGAAAAAAAACACTATTATACCATATTTTGAGAGATTATAAATCAACTATAATATAACAAGTATATTTAATTTGTATTTTTGCCACATGTTTTTGTAGCTTTTTGTTGATTTCTTGACAATGGAGATATACTCAATATTGACAATTTGTATATCTTCCAAACAGGAATTACAATATCATCTTGTACACGATATAGCACACCTCTACTACAACATATTGTACGTTGTCTCCTCTGACTCTGGGCTCCACAGGAAACTCTGGTGGAGGTAGTTTCATGCCTCAGCGTGGGGTTGATTTCAGTCACTCGATCTCTTATGAACTGGATAGAACAAGGACTCACGACAGTGGTCACATCACAGTCTGAACACTGATTGGCTAACTCACAATCAAAAAAAAATAATTCAGGCTTCTCAAAATCATATTTAAATCAAAGAAAGGTCAGTAAGTAATTTTAATTACGTTAGTTTTGTCGCCATCATTTTTGTGTAAAAGGAGATGAGAGAGAACGTGTTTGCAGCGTTTTCCTGGAGACTGTTGCTGTGAGAACAGTCCCTGAAGATGCCCAGACAAACACATCATCAGCCAAACTTTGTACCGATAGCACAATATCAGCATAAAGTTTATACTAGTGCTACAGAATACTGGTCTATAGTCTTGGACCAGTCACCAATTATGAGATTGACCATAATTGAGAATGTGATTTGACCCCATTTCGTTAGATTCCTGTTTATTCAAAAAATAACAGACACGTTATATATCCTGTTTGCCAAAAAGTACTGCAACAATGTCAAGACTCAATAAAGATGTGGGAAATATCGACAGGAGGCAGAAATACACCTGATGAACCCAGTAAGGAGTGCCAAGAGCCGGAGTGGAGGCAAGTTGCTGCAAACCAACACCAGAAAGCTTTTAGTAGTAGTGTGTGAAAACTTTTAATCCACAGCTGTGTTTTTAATTGCTTAATAAATCATAATATTCTCCTATGGTAAAACCCCACAGCTGAACTCAAGTAATGGCGACATGAAATGATTGTTAATTTTAGTTCCTGTATAATGCCGAGAATATGTCACAATTTTGGATTATTGTGAGAAAAAATACGTAATTATTCACTATCCTTCTCAAAACCCTTTACAGTACTGTCTTAATGTTGACAAAAACAAAACAAGACCGACATGAACATTTTAAATCCATTTCATGGTTGTTTCATTTTGAACATTTAGCCTATGTTTTATTTTATCT
>OMNZ01022496.1:13400-30560 GCA_900303255.1 Lesueurigobius sanzi | reverse complement strand
ACATTTTTATTGTTTGTTTTTTTTTCGATTTTTCACACTTTTTGTAATTTTTTTTTCACAATTTTTCATTATTCTTTTGTATCCCAAATTTGGCACGCTGGGGTTTAAGGGGTTAATGTTGACAAAAACAAAACAAGACCGACATGAACATTTTAAATCCATTTCATGGTTGTTTCATTTTGAACATTTAGCCTATGTTTTATTTTATCTTTATGCTTTTATCATTACATTATAAAAGAAAAAAATGCAATGATTTTAAAATAATGAATAGGCTGTACAATATGAACCTTGCCCTGCGAGATTTGTGATTTCACAAACTCGGGAAAACACATCTTGAAAGAGTCCAATCACTAACGTTCGGCTCGACTCACCCATTGGTGCAGACCAATGGCGTGCCTGCATTGGGGTTTAAGGCGGGACATCTTGGTATGACGTCGCACCAAACACAGAAGAATAACAAACATGGCTATGTCAAAGGACTTACTCTGTTTTAGCTGCTATTTTTCTCAAAGCTATTTCTGCTTTGAGAAGGAGCAAAGAGACATTTGTGCTCTTCTCCCGACTGGATTTGGCAAAAGTACAGTAGGCGGGTACTCTTCTTTTGACAATGTTATGGAATCCTCCTGGAAATTAAGCCTTCACCTTGACTTGGACATGCAAAGATGGATAACATTTGCTCTTCGCACATTGAATTATTTAATCTGCCGGTTTAAAACACCTTTTATCAGTCTTAACGGGTGAGTCCTAAAATTCTTTGGCTTGATCTTTACACTTGTTGTCTAGTATAAAACACAACTTTACAAACATAAACCATAGGAAGAGTTGTCAACTTCAGATTTTGTTATGAATAGTTTTTGGTGGATTTTCCCGCCATGAATAAGAAGTACAGTGCTACAACAAAAAAGACTAAATGTACAAATCGGCATGGGCCTCCACAATGCCCGCTCCATGCATGAATAGAAGTCTACACTGTGGCCAGCCTGTGTGCACTTGGACTATTGGACGACAATTAAAACAACACTCTGGCGTGCACATGTTAATTAAAGATCCCACCGCGGGACATTCCTGGAGGGATTGGGACATGAATAGATGTGAATGTGATAGATTCATTTGTATGCTCCTCGCTGGCTGCTTGGCAAGCTGTCAAGACCCACTCCAGAGTTTGGATCGGTGAAAGAAAAGCAAGACGAGGCTCGCTTCCAATTCAGGGTCCAACGCAATGTTGTCTTTGCACCAACGCACACACACAGCGGCACACCAACCACAGTGAGGAGTCCCTCTTTTCATGGTCTTTTGTCTGGCAGTAATGTCTGGTATGCCGGGATACGGGCCCTGCTCAATGACCTGATTTCTATGGAGCTGCCGAGGCTCTGGTCGTGGCCAATGTGAGCGCTTCTGCCTCAGAGCTTTTCCTCTGGATAAAGCAGAGGGTTTAGCCGGGCAGACAGAGACGGACCCAGGGAGATCCAGTCAATAAGAGAGCAAAATACAGCACCCGTCAAATAAACAGAAATTAGGCAGGAGTTCCCATGGAGCAGGAAGAGACATAATTAGACATGGGATGAATTGAGTCAGCAAAATTACAGCCCACAAGCATTATGTGAGGCCAAGATCGTTACTTGGGAGTTGCACACATAATATGAATTGCTGTTCATTATGAATGCACAAGATCTATAAAAATACACATCTTTTTTGAGGACCAACTAGAAACTCCAAAAACTTGTATATCAGCTCTTTTCCATTCCAGGTACAAGCCTTTTCCAGTTAACACAAAAAGGCCAAAGGTTATGTACGCAGATGTAAGCACAGGAACTTACTTAACCTGAAGTTAGATTAGGATTATATAAACAAATGGAGAGTGTGCACAAGCTTCAACCTGCACTGATCAACTTCTTTTATAAACATCTTGACGACATTTGTGGCAGCATGGTCTAAAGGTGACTGTTTTTTTTACTGCCAGATATGTATCAAACAAACAAACTCCACTTTCTAATGGATGTATGGTCGTCATAGGACGGCTCATATATGGTTTACCAGCGGGAAAAAAGTTTTAGTGTTCCATTTTAAGCATTTTTAACCCTATTACAAAAATAAATGTTTGTTTTAAATAGGAAAAAGTAAGCAATCAACTATCAGCTAACAAGTTATACACTTTTTTGGTGTAATGTCCAAGCCAAACGTAGCTCACTGGCTTCTGTCTCTCCCTCCATTTCACTTCAGCGAATACTTTGTCTGGAGTGTTAGAACTTAGCACAGTACCTTGTCTCTGGATGAAGACCCTGAGCAGAGGGTGGGCCGTGGACACAGCCTTACAGAAGTTGTCGTCGTTGTTGATGGGCAGCAGGTCTCCGTGGATGTCGGCGTAGCAGAGCATCACCTCCATGTTGGCAATGCGGTGGATGTGCAGGATGAGCTTATAGAACTCCTCAAATTTCCCCGGTTTGAGGCGGTCGACCGAGAAGCGACGGAACTCCGCGCCATACTGGAGAAGAAAGGGGAAAAAAAGTGTTGAAGAATTGGTCAAACATGAACAAGGATGGCCATCTCAGTCTGCTGTGAAAAGAATGCGGATGTCTACTTGCGGTCACATACGATACATGCATGGGTGATACCTTGATGGCACATTTAGTTCCACTTTTTGCAACCTCTCCAAAACTATGAACCCCAATTGCATACATCAACTTAGCCTGATGAGAAAGCACTTCCGGTAAATGCCAATTTCTGAATGATAGTAGCTCCGCCCCCAAACAAACTCCCACAATTGCTCCGGCGCTTTCCCCGATGGTCTCAATGAAGGCGGGCTGTGAGAGCACAGCCGAGGGTCACCATGGGGGTCGACATTAGACACAGAATGGGGCGCGAGACGGTCCCGGGGGCACAAAAGCGAGCCCCGAATAAATCCTATGCCAAGTGGTATCTCAATCAGTCAGCCAGTAATTTGTACATGCCTCGTTGCTGTAATGGCAGAGGAGCTATAAGCGACAAATCAGCAGCGGATTTACATAGAGAAAGGGGAAGAGTGGGAGTGCATTTCTGTTTGCGCTACTATGTAATTACAAGATAACCTACAATCTTTTGAGAAGCCTGAATAATGGAAGGTGTATAATGGAAAAAGCAAACTAGTTAAGATAGAAACCCTATCACAGGATTAGTATTACCTATGGACCTCGGTTAAGGAATATGCCACTATTTGCCATACTGAGATATGTTCTTGCCTTAAACCTGTCGAGTTTCTAAGCTGATAAAAAGTGGTACTATATTGTAAGGCGCAGTAATATGTCCACTCTCACACTAGGAGTGAAGATATTACTGCGCAGACATCGAAGTGCTCCTGGGGTGTTATGATGCCTTACAATATAGTACCACTTTTTATCTGCTTAGAAAATCGACAAGGTTTAATTTTGTGCAACTATACTTGGCTTGTGTAACTACTCACAGAATCTTATTTAAATAGGGAAAACGTGGACGAGTTTGGTGGCTTCCAACTTCACCTGTTTTGGACCATAGGAATACGCTGGGAGAGGCTAATGCTAACAACATCTAGACTCACGGCACGCACAAAGACCAGACAGGTATGCATCAACTCGTCTAAGCTCAGGTAAGAACATATCTCAGTATGGAAAATATTTGAGTAAACGCATCTGGTAAATGCTAAATTCTGAATGACAGAAATTGCCATTTAGCACCACCGTACAGCCTAGAGAGTACGATGGTAGAAGAACCAGGTTCCAAATTGCAAGTACTACTTAAAGTTAAAAGGATCACATGCAATTTATATAAGTCGCACTTTTTCCTCATAGTTTGGCTGGTCCTGCGACTTATACTTAGGTGCGACTTATATATTAATTAATATATTACGTTAACATACCAGACACCTATTCAGTTTGTTGTTTATGCTTCGTGTAGCTGAATAACCATCAATGTGTTACGTTAGCATACTGTACACCTATTCAGCCCGTTGTTCTCTATTCTATTGTTATTATTATAACTTGCCTTTCAAGATGAAATGTCTGTTCTTGGTCTCGAATTTTATCAAATAAATTTCACACAGAAAATGCGACTTATATATGTTTTTTTCTTCTTCATTATGCATTTTTTGGCTGGTGCGACTTATGCTCCGGTGCTACTTCTAGTCCGGAAAATACGGTAGTTAGTAAAGTGAAAGAAAACAGGCTGTGAAGCTCACCAAATTTATTGGCCCCACGCTCTGAATGTAATCCCGAGTGAATTGGCCATGTCTGTGATTAAGTAAAGTAAAAATTGTTGTGCGTTTCAAAATCAAGGGTCCTTTAATAGAAATCTAGTTCTGTGTGAATCCACATGGCTGTCATTTGGTTTTTGGCTTCCAATATACTGTAGTTTCATCACTGTGCATAAATCAAGCTACACAGTCAATGTGTCTGTCATCTGTGCATTGCCAAGCATGGATTAAAATGACTCAGGAAGGGCACCAGGAGAAGAAAAAGAGGCAATGTGTTTCCTTTGTTGTTTCAGAAAATAGCAAACACTGTATTTTAAGGTATTAGGTAGGTAGTACCCTTTGTAAACAATAAAACACAAAATGTCCATGTTGTTGTTATGTATAAACCCTGGTAATGTTTTGAAATGCATGTGATTGTTACGTTGTTTAATGGTTCATATTTGAGTCTTTTCTCAAATGCTAACATTCAACTGAACGTTGATTTTAAAACCTAAATCTAATGGAATAAAAATGTTAAAACAAAAAATGCAATACCCTGTATTTGCACAACCATAATTTGTAAACAGCTCATCATTGTAACAGTAGAAGAGCAAGAGGAAACATCAGCGAATGGGGAAGCCGAGGTTTACAGAGAAGAGCAATGGTGATTTGAACGCATTCGCCAGCCCCACTCTGTAATTACAAGATATAAATTTAAAAGGGGGCGTGTCCGGAGACTCGGGGGGGATGCCAGGCTTGCTACCGCATTTCACTGCACAGCCTACTTCTCGGAGCATGTCACCCAGTCGGATTCCTGCTAGTAAAACTCCAGCCTAGAGAGTACGATGGTGGAAGAAGCTGACAAACTGGTCTGTGGAGATTTCAGGAGGCTGTTTGCTCAGAGGAAAGTGAAACATCCTGTGTACATGAACGTCTGCACAATGTATTGCAAGAGTGTGTTTTTTTGCAGTGAAGCCAAACAAGGGAAAAAGTAATTGTTTTCCACTGGTTATTAAGACTCGCCCTCGGGATGAGAATATTTAAAACTGGTTTGGCCAGTTTCATCCTGTTGTTGCCCTGGTTTTGACATGGCAGATGAAATCCTGCTTTAGTTCTGGATGGACCTATGGGTTATTTCGGTTATTTGGGTTAGTCCTTGTTTTATCTTGGTTTAGTTCTCTAGTTTAGGCCTGGTTTAACCCAAGTTTGACCTAAAAGTCCCAGTATAGGTCTGTTTTAGGTCTAGTTTAATACAGGTTTAGTACTGAATCTGATAGTCCAAGTTTTGCTCTGGTTTAGTCCTGGTTTGAACCTTGTTGAGTTATTGTAATCGAAGTTTAGCTAGCTTAGTCAAGGTTTAGTCAAAGTGGGGCTTTGTAAGGATTCAATTGTGCACTGTCAGTAGTTGCTAAGGACACCAAAACAACATGTCCTACTCAACGACACAGTAATTGAAGGATAGTTCATCATAGATCTGTTTGCATTTGGCGTTTCTTCTACATGTAAAACAAAAGTGTTTGGCCCTTCGCCTGCTATACTTATCCATTTAGGCCCTCCATGGAAAAGACATTGGGCACCCCTGCAATAAACCATTTTTGTTAGAATTGTCTCCAAATTGCTAATAATACGGTATGTGGAAAACCAAATCTCTTTTGTAATCATATCGAGTCTTTCACACAGGTGCACTTGACTAACTGTCCAATCAGATCGTCTTGTGCTACGGCTTTGATTCCGATGCTCATCTTGTACAATCTGTTATTTCACAAAGAACTCAGCCTCCGGACACGAGCAAGTCCCAACACGGCCGATTAATCACTGCCTGAAAAACTAAACCAAGAAATGGATCATTGGGAACATGACATCACTTGCCTCAGTAGCCTATCAGGGAGGACAAGTTGAGACAGGCTTCGGGAAGGTTCGAGCGCTGCAAAACTTACTTACGAAAGTGGATCTGGGATGGGGTTAACATTGGCAACAAATTGTGATTTAGTTCTTGTCTAGGTTTAGTCAACAGAACCTCAAGCCAAACCAAAGTGTGTTACAAATGGAATGTACAGTATATGGTATGACTGCAGACAGAGATCTTTTAGCACAGGGACCAGACTTGTTCTTTTTAGTCCTTTTGGGTCAATGAAATTAGTCTACAAAATGAACACTTATCTGTAAAATCAAAGTTGAGCTAACCCCCCACACGACCCCCAGAGTTTTCCCCCTGTGATAAGAAGAGCTTATGATGAGTTAAAGCAGCTCCAGGCCAAGGACCGACAGGAGACAGCCGGACACCTTCAGCGCTATCCCAGATAAGATTATCACGGCGCAGACTCGGTAGAGAAAACCAAACAAGCAGTCGACTGACATGGACCACACTCTGAGGAATAACTGTGATGCATCAACAGCGAGTTGCTGGCGGTAAATAGGGAAATTGGAAAATAATAATTAACGAGAGCTATCAATTTAAAACATTTGCTTACATAAATGAGAAAAAATGTATTGAAACTTTTCTGTTAAAGTTTTCATAACAAAATAAGGCATTTTAATGGAGAAAATGTCCAAAACTACTTTTTATGACTATTGGATAGTTTTAGTTTTTGAATAAACTTGTTATTAGTAGTGTTGTCGTGATACTAAAATTTCAAACTCGATTTCGATACTGGAAATAATCTTGATAATGATTTTGATACTATGGTGGTAAAAAAACATCTGCTTACTGACAATTCTTTGAGGTAGAACACTACCTTTTTAACAGTGCAGAAATAGATTATACATAATTTTGTATTTAAAATGTGTCATGATCAGCGCTGTCAATCGATAAAAATATTTTATCACGGTTAATCTCATGAAGGTCATAGTTAACTTGTGAATACTAGCAAATTAAAGTAAAATTTCAAGGGGTTCAAACCATTGAGGCAGCCAATCAGGCAGGAATTGAAGGATCCCTTCACCTGGTTTGGTGTTTGTAGAAGCCACTAAAATGGAAATTTGGTTGCCACAATGTGAGGAAAAAAAGTATTTTGAGAAAATTGTCTTTGAAGTTACATTTTTCCATATACTTCTATGGAGAAATGTTACATCTGTGGAATAATGAAATAGTCCTTTCATTTGTTTTGAGGTGAAAGTTTATGTGTTAGCAAACTGTCACAAAACCTGAAAAATTGTTATAATTTGAACGAGACGACTACAACACAAGAACACTAACTGCTCACTGCTCAATATGAAACACAGACTAGAATACATACATTTATATTTACTTTTAGACATGAAATAAACTCATCAGTACAATACAACAAAACACTGCTACTATTAGTACTTCGACTGCCTCAGGACAAAAATGTACATCATTTCTATGTTCTTACGGTTTCAGCATTCAGCATCAGCATTTTTGTGGAGCCTGTGAAATGACTGCTAGTGTGATATAGGGCACTTCAAAACAGAGCTGAATTGAATATCTGTTCGAATTGTGGTTCTAACTGGACACATTTAGCACACTGTCGCAGCAGTGTGCTAAATGCACAGCAGTGCATTTGTTTTTGTGTTGTGAAAGTTGTTTTGTGTTTTCAAGAAAAAGGGCAACAAACTGTGCAACCATTCACAAAATCAGAGTCAAGTTCAGTTAAAAAAAGGAGGAGTTTCATAATATTGTACCTATGTACTGTATATTAATGCCATTTTTCCATTGATATAGGAACGACGCAAGCCATTCACTCTGAACACTGTCTTTCTTCAAACATTCAACTTTCTTTTAGCTAAGATGTGGCTAACCTCATTTCTATTTTTAGCTCAATGCCTCGTCACATACTCACAACAGACTGACGTAATAATTATAATGTGAGTGTTCTGGACAAAAGTTTGACGTGGGACATTGAGAAACTCAGATTTGATTGCGACTCCTTCGCTTCCGGGACACCTGCAGCTCCACACACCCACAGGGCAGCCCACCCACAGATAACCCCTAGCCCGGGGTCCGCTGACCACGCCGAACCTGAAACTGGAGAGCTCTTTGAAGTATTTGGGTGACTAGCCCAGTATAAACGCCTTCTTGAAGTCGTTTTATCTTCTCAGTTCTCGCCCACCAAATAAGACCACCAGTACCTTTCTGTGATCTGTGTCCCAGTTCACTGCCCCCCCTTCACTGAAACTGGGCAGATCTCCCTTAAAAGCACAATCCCCAGTGGCCCCTGTGAGTCACCTCTTACGACACATGTCAATATGCTCTGATGACACTGACTCAGGGGGTCAAGACGGCGTACATGCGTGCAGACATGTTCATTTAGCTGGTATGCTATCTCAAACATTCCTGAGCGTGGATGGAAATACCGTCAGTGTATAGTTATGGCAAACATGGATCTTAAATAATAATAAAAAAATTTGTAGAAATAAATTGACTGTTATCCTTTACTGGATTAAAAGTGTGAAAATAATTGAGAGGCTATATTATGCATATTTTGTCATAATTTTTTGCAAAAGTAACATTTTTGTGACTTATTAAACTGAAACTAAGACAAAAACTATGACTAAAATCTTCAGATATGTTTGATGACTCATAAAATCTAAATAAAAATTAAAAGGGACTAAAATAAGTGAACTCCAGTGACAGTTTGTTGTTGTTTCAGTTATATTACTTAATATTTTTACAATCATATGGCAGTTGTCATTCAGTAGCCTAAATAAAACTAATGTCAAGCTAAAGTTGAAGGAATGTGTGTATCAGGCTTTTAAATGGTCAACTCTAAGGGATTATATAACCCTAAATTAAGTTACCAAGTGGGCACGTTTGCACAGTCCTTTAACTCAATACGGTCTATGTAAACTTTAGTCTTTCTGTATTACATGAATTACGCATTTTCAACTCACAAGCAAACAATTCCAAATGCATGCCACAGTCAAAATCTATTCAATAAACGTGATTAGACACTGGATAAGTTCAGTGGTTGCTCCAAATTCTGTCAAATCCGTCACCCATGGCTTTGACGCGCAGAAGTAAAGAAGAAGAGGAGCCACATCCGCACTGTATCTGCTGCTGGGACGGTGCGGGGCAACAAAACAAAAAGAAATCTGTGCAAACCAAACGTCTAACCTTGCCACTGCGCTCTCTCTCTCTCAACCCCCGCGTCAATAAACAATTGGCTGGCTCATTATTACGATGAAAAAAGTTGGATGCGAGTTTGTCAGCGTTGCTCTGCGGCGGTGGATCGAAGGGAGACCATGTGGGACAGCACAGAGCACATTTCAATAATAATAATACAAAACCTTCAAAAACTCACCTTGCTCTTAACTTCAACCGCGTTACAATCCGCATTTCGCTTAAAACTTCGATTCATATTTGCGGCAACAGTTTCCCACAAAAAAGTTTAAGCGCCTTTGCCCACTGAAGAGGCGCCCTGGTCCGCGTTGTTGGAATAAAACCCTCCTCTTTCCTCTTCAGCGGTATATAGCGTTATTTCTGTGTATTTCCACTCTTCTGGGTCTTCTCTCTGCGCTTCTTCTCCAACACGACGAGAGACTTTGCAGAGAAATGGGAGGTGAGCCGCTCGCCGCGCTGACTGGGAGTGTAGAAGTTTTCAAATGACATCAGCGCGCAGAGAAAAAAAAAAAAAACTGGGATAGTGTGGTGCGTTCACTGAGTGCTCGGAAAGTCTAGCCTCTCACTTAGATAATATATACAATGGAGGTGGGGGATAAGTTAATAGCTTAATAACCGACATCATTAATTTGTTAAAAACATAAAATGGGTCGTGCGTAAAATAGTTTATATTTACATTTACGCACAGGTGTCTCAAACATACCGTGCGCAACTTCTGGCGCAGATACAGAGATACAGGACATCAATGAATCTCCTGGAGTCTTTCAACACACCAGAGGACACAACTTCTGTACATTCACATTAATAATTAATCAGAATTATGCAGGACTATTCCTACGACGTGGCCAACTCACAATAGTCACATGGTCTGCTGCCACCTACAGTAGAACAGACAGCTTTATCAGTGACACATCTAAGATCATGACCCTTTTATACAGGTATGTAGCCACTTCAACAACCACTGTCAGTCACTAAAGCCACTTTTCCACCTCATAGATGTGTCCTGCCTCACACATTCCTGACCCATGGCTGTCTGTGTGTGTTGTGTGTGTGCCAGTGTGTGTGTTTGAAACAGCTGCAGTGGCCTGTCCCACAGTAGCTCACACTAATGCTTGTTTACTCACTGCAGGAATGTGTTGACTGCTTAAATCCACTCATTCTGACAGGTGCTGCTTTCATTGTGGCCTCGGGCTCCGGACAGTTCTGTTATGGTAAAGTACAAGTATTGAATTGAATGTACTTCATTGATCTCACAGAGGAGGAATTCATTCAGATGAGAGAGCACCTTGGCAGCGCAACCATTTGTCACGCGCCACTCTTTACAGCCTACTTTATTATATTTAGTAGTATTTTGATTCTCAAAAGGTGTGACAAAGATTGTTTAGGAAGTTGCTCAAAGCATTTCAGTTTAGTTTAGTTTAGTTTGGGTATTGAATAGGAAGAGGTTTATTTGTGTACAGCAGGCATCTCCAACCAGTAGCTCGGGAGCTACATCATACATCTTTCTACAGATTTTAAATGACTTGATTTCAGAATATAGATCTTGTTTTGAGTATAGATTGATAGATGATACTACTATCAGTGTCATCTAAATCATACATGACATTTCTGGCTTGTTTTAGGGTAATATTGTTCTTACCCTGATTGGCAAATAGGTTTACTTGAAGTAAGAAATAATGTATTGAAAGTCAGTCAGAATCACTCCAGATCAAGTGCAATAATCTAGTTCAAATGAGCGACTAAATCTTAACTAGTCCAAAAAACTCAAATTAATATTCTGAATTTGAGTAATTTAAACTTATCTAGAGATATTTACTTTTTGCAGTGTAGCAAAGTATAATTTGGAAACTATTGCATGTGTTTCTTTGAAGCATAAGTTGCTTCAAAAGTCTCATAAGTTGCCATTTTTGTTACGCAAAAGTAGCTCAAGGGGGTAGAAAAGGTTGGAGACCCCTGCTACAGCTTTTGGTCATGTTGGAATTTGTTAAAGTTTGCTCAGCTAACCTGCACTACTCATGCCCTGTGAGTAATTAATCATTCACAATCGGGTCCATCCTTAGCTGCAAAACAAAACATAAAACAAACTCACATCATCATCATCATCATCATTTAGTGCTAATAAAATGTGTGAAGCCAAATAGGATTTTGACATTTCCACAACAGAAGATTTGAACAATTACATACTAGTGTATTGTTTGTGCACACCCTCAAGTCAGGCCTCCTGTTAAGTTACATCACGAGAGCGCCCTCTTAAGGACACCTCTGATACATACAGTTTGACATACACTTGCACGGTGCATGAAAAATGTAAAAAAAACTTTCTGGTGTGCTCACCTATATTTATTTTAGCTAAACAGAATAGACCCGCACATTCAAAAGCTGGTGGAACTGTGAGCTGTATCTAAAAATGAAACAATTGCAAAAATGTAAGAGGTTCCAGCAGGCGATCCCATTTTTTCCCAATTCTTTTAACCTATGCAGCTGCTTAGGGCCCCGAGACCACCAGGGCCCCCCCAATAGTGCATACATTTACAGGTGCCTCAAAAACTTCCCTGAAATATCAAATGGCTCTGCAAAATAACTAGTACACTGCGAAAGAAATCTAGAAATAATAACATTTTCTTAAAATTGGTATACTTGCCCTCGACCTTTAGCCTGGGAATACCTATGCTGCGCGCACTCAAATCTTTTCGAACTGCTCAACAGCCTGGAAACCAAGGCCGAAATCTTCACAGCGATTTGGGGGCCAACCACAGAACGGGGAGGAACAGCTAGACGATGACACATACTATTGGACAAACTGGATTAGCTGAGGCTCACATGTCAACAATTGATATGATTGGCTCTGGGCTACGTGCAGATGCATATGATAGACATTTGTAGCACCCAATAAACGGCTATGGACAATCGTAAACCACACTTCTCCTACGAAAAAATGAATGGGTGGTTCCCAGATATTCACTACTGATATTTAGTTTAGTTTAGTTAGATTTTGGGGTAGGTGCTTATAAGCTCTTTTGCTTCAGCCTACTCCTTTTGAGCATAATGTTTACTGCTCAAATAAATAAATAAACTAAACTAAAGTTTGGTGATAGCCAGGCTACTCGACCTTAGTAACTCATTAAAAAAAAGATCTGCCTATATTTGAGTGTGATTAGATCTTTATTTCTTACTTGAAGAGTAAAAACCTATCCCACTGGCAGAATTCTTGAAATGAGTTACTCAAATCTAGGGAAAATTTACGTATTTTAAGAAAATTTGACTAATTTCTATATTTCTTTTTGCAGCATAGTCTACTTTATTTTACAAACACAGTCGGGATGAAGGGTGAAGGAACTCTGCGTCTCATTTACATATCCATCCGAAATGTAAGTGAAGTCGCCAGGGCCCCATGACATAAATCCGCTTAGGGCCCCGTGAATGCTTGGGCCGGCCCTGCTTTTAACTTACACCATATTTGGGCCACATACCCATCATCAGACGATTCATCTTTAACGTCGCACTTTGGCTTTCCGAAACCTTTTTTTCATTTATTTATTTATGCTTAGTTGCCTACAAGAAGGGATGAATGATGTTGTGAAATCTGTCCAGTAGAGGTCAGCAAACACCACACAATAACAGATTGTGACTAGCACAAAGACGCTTAGTCAGCCCTATAGAGCGCTGACAGTGGAGTCCCTGATTACATATGAGGGCCACGTTACAGCAACGTCAACACTCACATGATTAATTAGCTCCCTCATCTTTTATCAAACAATATCTAGGCATTGATTTAGAAACTATAATTATCGTGGTTTCATTCTGTTTCTTTTGTCCATCACAGATTGCGGTGAGCATGCATGGTGATAGGCTATAATATTGTTGATACATAGCCACAGCTGCAGTTTTTTTTTTTCATTTTAAGTTAAACAAACGTGTGATTAGTTGTATTGGTTTTAAATGGCACAGACTTTATACTGACCCAATATGTCTGAGTGCAGGTGGTCCTTGTGGGTAATGTGAGAGCCCATGATTACAGTGAGATGAAGAGATTGTGCGGTAATCCGTCTTCTGTGCGCAGACAGACAAACATCCGGACCGGGTTATGGGCTGCTCCTGGTGCCAGCCTGAAGTCGGACAGGCAAACTCTTCTGGTCCACTTTGATTAAAGACAAGTCGGCCTGTGATCTTTCATCTCCTGAGAGGTTGATCTTACTGTAGCCTCGTTCTCTGAGAAAGGCAGACAGAAAATCTAGTGAAGGATATTGCATTTTAACACTATCACTATTATTCCCACACCAAATTAGATACCAACTTCTCAGCTTTGTAAGTGTCAAGCTCAGTGCGAGTATTAAATGAAAGCTGGCTCCACGCTGTGTAGCTCTCAGAACCGAATCATGAGTTTTGACAAGAGAGAAAAGAGTAGGAGGATGTGCCTGTCTGGTTCCTCCTGGTGAGTCTGTGGAGGAGGAAACAAGAGACAGTGAGCACACAGTATGGCTTTGAGTTGGAATCTGTGGCCGAAAATGTTCGTGTCCATTATAGTCTTCCAAACATTTTGCCAGAGTCTGATGCTTGATCAACCACCTTGAATCCGAATCCTTGATGTAAGCACTTTGAGTGCCGGTTACATAAATGAAACCATTGACCATTTAAATTGAATTTGACAGTTTGGAAGTTGTTTTGAGTTTACTTTTAAAGAGGTTTAGGGTCTTGGGCTCATTATATAATATAATTAGAAATCAGTATAAGCCTTGGGTAATAATACTTAGGGTTGCCAGACCCTATGGCTAAAACCAGTTGGCAACATCATTGCGACATATGACTGGGCTGCACTATTGAAAAAACTTGCGATATACAAGACCGGCATGCGATAACGATATTATTCCGATACTTAGATTAATCGTTCCATTCAATTCACACAAATGTAATATCTTTTTCAGCAAATTGTGTCAAAAGGAGACTCCAAAAACAAAAACCAAACCAAGGCCAAAAAAGTAACTAAAGTAGGAAAGTTATAAAATGTAAAACTCTCAGTCAGATGGAAGACTTAAGTGAATTTGCAATATTTTGTGGATTCTTGCGATAGATTGCATCACCTAATATTGATATGATATTTTTTGCGATATATTGTGCAGCCCTACATATGACTTTCTCTCACATCCAAAATTATAGCACTGTCCCCAATCAAAATCCTAATTAGTGGTAGTGCAGGTCTCCAGTAGTTAAACTTGATGTAATCAGGTTGAGTTGTGATTGTGATAAACAATAAAGACCGTATAGCCCACAAAGCCTGTAACAATCTATTCATTTGCTTCACCTTCCACCTGCAGAGGGCGCCATTACCAAAGCGGTCCCTGCATCCCCGCGTGCGCCTCAACACGTACGCCGGCCTGTGAGAAATCTCTTCACTCTCCTCGCTCCAGACAGGCCAGACCCATTCTTCTCACACATAAATAACAGTTTCTCACCATGGCCTCTCTGACCCCTCGCCTGCTCAGTCTCAGCACCGCTCGGACTCGTGTCGCTCCGTGAGATGGCGGAATCTTTTGAAGCGCAAAGTGGCCACGACCTGCCGCCTCATCTGGACTTCGTCACGGTTTATGGAGTCAGCAAAATCCACCAGTTTTGGACCAGTGGAGGAGACGTGAAGTGAGTCCACGAGACTGACAATGTGGTACAAATTAAGCATCGATTTAACTGATGGGAGTCTGCCGTCCAATTTCATATCCATTCAGACTGAAATGGCATGTACACGATTTTTAAACAGCGAATATCGAGTTTCGAGTTTCAGTCGATCTCATGCAGACACGTGTTTAGGCTGCCATGTTGGACGAGACCTAGGTAGGCCAATGCAAACAAGAGAGTGTGACGTCATGTGAATTTAGCAGATTGTTTGCTGTAATCTAAACTCGTTCTTTGCTTTCCTAATGCATTGACAGCATCCCAATCTCAGACACGTGGTCAGCTGCTGACGCTGGAGGCTGCCATATTGGAGGCCTAAAATGTCACACCTGTTCCACATAGCTGAGTGGATTATTGACGTTAACGCCATTACACATTACCATTCTGGTAAAATTTTGATCAGAGTAAACTGCAAAGTCATAGAAGGAAACACGGAATAAGTGGGCGTTAATTTGTAAAATGAAATTAAGAATGAACCAGACAGCTACTTTACGATCGATACAAGTGCTTAATAATTATATGCACAGTACAGTGGTCTTTTCCCACTTGGCTTACCGAAGGAAAACAAATTTAATTTCAACACTAGATAATCAGATACAGGCCCTTTTTAATTCAATATTCAATAGGCCCATATTGGGTATATTAGGTTTCTTTCTTGTAGCTTATTGCTCTAAACAGTCAGTGGTTTTCACATAGCATAGAGTAGCCAAAACACCAATTATATTGTTGAACCAGTTTCCTCCATTGTTTTATAGGCAATAGTTAGAAAACAATTAATACTAGCGTTATTTTCCACAAATTTGCTCAGTAGACACTAAGCACAATAATAACCAAATGGAAATAGCATGGTATTATGGGGAATCATATGTTTTTCAGGGCTATTTCCATATTATTGCTAAGAAAATATCATAATCCTGGTAATTAGTCCTCATTATATCCTCATATTGGGTTAGGGTTCGAGTAAGGATTATATGTATTATATTACCATAAATAAACTCGGATCTCTTCATGAAGACAATGAAATGTCTGCATCACATGATCCCATGCACTGTTGATTTACAAACTCCGCCGACTTGTTCTCGCGATTTGTTTTGTGACCACTCATACGCTCCTGCGCCATTTTTTCCCCCGTCTTCTTCTACTCCCTCCAGAATGAAAACATCAGCCATCTGGTCCAGGGTTCACAGGTCAACTCTCAGGCTGGTAATGAGGATGGCGTCGCAAGGGGGTAGACGCGGGAGGGGTATCTGTGTTTGTGTGTATTTCTATGGATGTGTGTGCGGTGGACTGCTTCCTGAGTGGGCATTAAACATTAACGACCAGGGAGTGAGGAGACACAGAGGCCTAAAAAGGGAAGCACTGTACAAGCTGAGGATAAAGTTAACATGGATAGATATAGGTAAGCTGCATGCTCCGAGGAATATAGGTCATATGTGTAGAGATGGGAGTTCACTTTTGCATTGAGAAAGCGCTGTCATAATAGGACGCAATAAAAATGAAATTGAGTAAAGGAGCAGTGCAATACAAGCAAAGTTTTGGGGCAGTTTTCTCTTAAACTTTCACCTGAAAACAGATAAATATCCAAATCTTCAAAGCAGGCTTTTGAAAGGGTGTTTAAATCTTGCATCAATTTAACGTTTCTCCGTAGAATTATATGGGAATTTCAAAGGCTGTATTTTTTTTACATTGCGGCAAATCAAACATTACAGTCTTGTACTTTACAAAATTTTTATTTTTTATTTTTATGAGATTTTCCAGTATCCAATTCCTATGGAGCCAACAGGGAATATGAAGGAAAAAAAATCCCAAGATTAAATCATTTTTTTTTAACCTTTAGCAATAGCCCCACCTCCTCAATGCATGCCTTCTGTGCGTGTTACTAGAGACTCTTTTTGGAGAATTACCTGAGGATATTCTCCAGATTATGGTTAAAGTATTATAATATGCAATGAAGTTATTCTAAATATTAACACAAACACATAACGATACATGGAACTACATCCGTGGTGTGAAGACACATGATGGGCAAAACTGTACCTTGTAAATGATTTGTAAAGGGGGGGGGGGGTGTATGTATTTTTAAGTTTTTATGTTGGGAAGGCGGGACCCATGGGTGGGAGGAAAGGGGGAAAAAACTTAAAATGATTGCGCATTTGTTTTCTGCTTTGTAACCATTGTCATTTCTGTATGCAGCGCAACACAATAAATATTTGATCAAAAAAAAAAAAAAAAATGA
>OMNZ01022491.1:0-15315 GCA_900303255.1 Lesueurigobius sanzi | reverse complement strand
TCACAAGAAAAGCTCATCTTTTTGGGGAATTTGTCATAAAATGAATGCTCGTGTTTTATTTCTACAGGGGAAAATGATACAAAGTATGGCTTTAAGGTCATTATTGCCATCCTTCTTTAGACTACATTTGATTTGCGTATAAAATCCAATAAGTTTCCTTTAAAAAAAAAAAAAAAATTCTACAATCATATATACATTATATAATCCCCTGATCTTCTTGAGTCATTGGGAACTTAATCATGTCATTCATAATTGCCCATCTTTTGGGGCCTCTGTCATTTTTGACGACTGTTCCATGTCAAGCTGTAATGAGTTTTGAAATCCCTGAATACCTTTGAACAGAGAAAATCTAATGCAACAACTGGATGCCAATGTGAAGCGTGGGTGTAAAGACTTCGGAGCGAAGCCACATGAAACACACACGCCCCTTTGAAGTGAGCAGACGTCATTGACTGAAGTAGGAATGTTGAGATCTAACTGGATGGACTTTCCTCCTGCTCAGAGCACACTGTATCCCTGCCTCAGGGCCATCTGAGGCTCACAAGAACTAAGCATGTCTGCACATGTTTCTGTGTCATGACATGATGCCACCTTACAAATATTACTGAGGAATGCCCCACTCTGCCTGCCATGCATTCCAGTGCTGGGAATGTGTTAAGCTTTTTGACTGTAAAAGCAAATCAAGCAAGCATGAGTGACAGAAGCAGGGAAGTAGGTTTTGGTCTAAACACATTCCTAACTTTCTTCATACATTTCTAAAATCCCATTTCTTCATAGAGATGAGTTTATTAGCACTTTTCACAACTGGCAGGGTCACTTTTTAGAGTCACTGTCACAGAAATGTGACAAAAGTTGCCTGTAAACTCGTGAAATTGACAAAATTGCTTTATATTTAGCTGCTGTCTTATTTCCACAAAGGTTTGACTCTTTAATATACTAAAGGAGGACAAAACAAATTTAATTCCACTACTATGAAAAAAATCAGGTATAGTGCCTTTAAATGGTTGGTGAGGACAGCCCTGCATCTGCATAATAAGCCTATACTCAATGAGGGGAAATTGACATTTCTGAGTGTATCAGGGAACTTCATTATGCAGATAACATGAGAAACCTGTGGCTGTTTAACTTGGCAGACACACATTGTGATGTTTGTAGAATAAGCCTAAGTTAAATGGCATTATATTTTAGCAATCCAATCCAATGCACTAATAATAAAAAAACTGCTCATTTTAGCCTTGTCCACAAACTGTTACTGTATACTGTTCTATTGTGTTTTTTTTTTTTTATAGCAGAAGAGTATATAAAGCACATGTTACATATTTTTGATTCTATTAATACTATAAGTCTGTTGCATTTTGATGTTCTACCAAAACACTCACTGTGAGTAAGTTGTTAAGCAGGAAAGGCTCAGCCACTCCACGCTCAGCACACACCATAATTTCAGCACTGCAAACATTCTGACAAATAAACAGACCTACGGTACGCCACCTCTGCTGGCTCCTTGTCTGCTCCCAGACATTTTGTGTTTTATTTTCACACAGTTCACAAGACGTTTTTATGCAAAGGCAACAGTTTGTACAGAGGTTGATATAGGCCACATATAGGCCTAATTGTTGTGGCCTAAAGTTGTGTTTCTTTTCATTTTGGGTGTATGGAATTTTGACATTTATATTGAGAAAGCCCAAACATCATGGTCAGTGGATATCCAAAATGACTTTGTATGAATATCACCCTAACCTCAAGTCATCACAGAGAGCCACAACAGAGCTGTTGGACTTTCTACTAGAGTCTGGTCTGTTCTTAAAAACAAACACTTACAAACAAACAGAGAACATACTAGAGGCTATGTCAGTCAGTACAGCTGGGTCTCATCACTGAACCATCCAAGTTACACTATAACCAGTCATAAAGACAAAACCAACAATTATTGGGCCTATATCACACATCACCCATCGGCAACATTATTCTAAGTATAGTTTAACCAAATTAATGTTCTGCTTCATTATTAGACAGGTTTATTATGCTAAAAAATATAATAATAGGAATATGAGTAAGAAGGTGAATTGGGCTTTGTAATTTTGAGCTGCTCCACATGAGCTTCTCTCATTTGAGTGCCACCTTCCGACTGAGACTATATATTATAAGAAGAATACAAACACAGATTCCAGTGGGACTGACTGATTGTATTGTACCTATCCTATTTTTTTATGAAAATAGTAGAACAGTGTTTCCCATGGGTACCTCAGGGGTATTTTAGGTTAACAAAGCAGCAGCCATTTTATTTATTTATGTATCATTAATATATTTGAATATGGAAAACATTGTATCCAAGCAAAAAATAAAATTAAAATAACTATAGTCCTGTTTATTTTCTCTACACCCATGTTTAGAGTACTTTTATGTATTGATGCAATTGTGCACATGGCAAACAAAAGGTAAATTAACCCGCCTAATATTTACTGTTTTATATACTGTTTTGAACATGTTTTTTGGTCAGATTTTGTTAAAATGTTTCCTTCACTTATTTTAAAAATAGAGTGCCTGCAAGTGTTGGGCAAGTTGCTTAAAAATTGTAATATATTCTATATTACTAGTTACAGCTTTAAAAATGTAACATGTTTGTATTACATACTACTAAAAAATGTAACTCAGTTACACTACTTTGAATTACTTTTGAGTTACTTTTAGCAAAATATAAACTGAAAAAAGGAAGAATAATGCCAGAGAGCTAAAGTGTAATCAAAGATTTCCTTTTTCTCAGTCGTCTCTATTCTCTCTTGTTTTAGCTACACAAGTCACTTCTACACCAGTACCCAACTTGATTTGGTGCTGCATCTTATATTCTTATAAGTATTATATTATATTCCCCAGTTACTGAAAAAAGTTATATATTTCTGTAGTTACTTTTGTAATGAGTTACTCCCAAAACTGGTGCCTGCTGTATGCAGTACCAGTCAAAAGTTTGGAAACACGTTTATGTATTGGCTTTTCTTACAGTATATACAATTCTCATTGAAGGCATTAAACTATTAAACTAAACTGAGAGACAGATGGAATTAGGCAGAAATAACTGAAAATATGTTTTATATTTTAAATTCTTCAAAATTAGCACCTTTTACTCTTGTCTTTTTCCTCAATGAGCTTCATAAGACAGTGACCTGAAATTGTTTTCAACAGACTTTGAAGAATCTAGCCTATTTCAACCTTTATTTCTAATTCTGTATGTGTTCATTTATAAATGAATGCCTTCGGTAAGAATCTACAATGTAAATAGACTTGAAATAAAAGAAAAACTAAAACATAAAGTGTTTTCAAACGTTTGACTGGTACTGTAAATATGTACAGTACATGGGTTAATCATGTAATATATATATATATATTTTTTTTTTAAAGGGAGTGGAGTTAATAATGTAGTAGCAGAGCAGCTCCGCCAGGGGGCTCTCTCCACTGCTCTGTTGTGGTTAGCAGCCTGGTCCTGGTGGGAGGGGGAGTCCATGCTGCCTGTTGTACGGGTGGCGGTAGTAGGTAGTGCGCTTTTTGCCGGCTGCGTTGTTGTTGTGGTGGTGGCGGGGATGGCTCTCACGTGAATCGGCTGAGCTTAAGGATCGTGTCCAGGGAGAAACGCTGATAAAATGACAGTGGAAATGGCCGGTGTTTTCGACATCGATCTGGACCAACCGGATGACATCGTGTCTGAGGACGAGCTTGAAGATGGAGTGAGTGTTGTGAGCTGTGGTGGCTAGCCGGTTAGCTTCTGATTAGCCTAGCATGCTAACTACGTGTTGGCTTAGTCCGAGGCCTGTTCTGTTCAAAGCGTAGTATTCACCTAATTTTCCGTAATATTAGTTGGATTTTGGCTGGTCGGAAACCTCGTGTAATGCCACTGAAATGTTTTGTGGACGCTTCATTTTGTTTTACACGCCATAATGACTAAAATTGTGGTTCTCACGTTGCGACGCCAATTGCCCGCTAATATTACCAGTGTGACCGGTGTTTTCCTACCTGACAGGGCATCCACAATGGCTATAGCCTCAAAATGTAATTAAACTCACTTGATTTGTTGTGGCGCTGTATTATATCAAACGTTAAACATATTAAGCTATTTCCGACATGTACTTCATATTTGGTGTACAGTAGCTACAGTCGGCTCCATCGTCACACAAAGGCAGTGATTAAAAAGTAAATAAAGTTACTATTGTGCAATGTGACTATGTGTTTGTGAGATCAGCTGTGATATTTATCTGATGATAATAAGCTAGAGCTGTTAGGAAATGCATCCTACCATACAACCATATAACTAGCAGAGCATTTAATACATCTCTAGTAACTATAAACATTGAATGTACGTTTATTAAGTTTACATGTTTATGCTCTTTTCCAGGGTGGGCTTAATGAATACATGGACCAATGCAGTAGTGGTTTTGAATTGTGAGTGTCAAATGTTTATGTGTTATAAAAATGAACATGATTACATGAACCTAGACTACATCAGCTGTGTGTGTTGTAGAACTCGAAGTATGCTTGCATTACTACTTTTGTGTTATTTAGTAGTTTGTCCTTTAGTGTCTCAATCATGAATCCTTTTTCTTGCTTACATTACCGTTTTTAAGTTGAGACTGGCTTGCTTTTGTTAGGAAATCCGTTTTTGATATGTTTGTAAGCCAAAAAAAAATCCTGAATATGTGGCATTACTCTGTGACAACATGTTCTGATTTCTGATATGTTGTTCCTGTATTTTATCTGTTTTTTTTTTTATCTCTCCAGTAACATGGATGGCTGTGAGAAGTTTGAAATATCGGAGAACAGCGTAAACAAAGGAACAGAACAGATTAGGCCTGAGTGCTTTGAGTTGTTGAAAGTTCTGGGAAAAGGTGGCTATGGAAAGGTATGGAAAAGCAACAAACATGCAGATTTACTACTACTACCCTTTATTCTAGAACTTTATTCCAAGAGGGTGTTTTTTCCCTGAAACTGCTACAGTGTAAATCTATCTGTAAACTTTTTTTTTTGTTTTGTTATTTGTTCATTAACTTTTCACTGATTTCAAATGAAAACAAATCTTTGTAATAACATTTTGTTCTTAGCCACAGTGCTATTCTAGATATTTTATTTTAATAATATTAATAATGATAATAATGGCTTACACATGTTAACTTTTCCTGAAAAGTTTACATGTTTCTCTATGGTATGATATGATTTCATATCCTGTTTTGTATAAGACATTTGATGTGACTCTTCCCAATCGTCAATGTGTTACTTATTTCCAGGTGTTTCAAGTTCGTAAAGTAGCAGGGGCTGCTTCTGGGAAAATCTTTGCAATGAAAGTCTTGAAGAAGGTATGTATCTAATCTGTTCCAAATCCAAACCTACCACAGTTGCTTGTGTGGGTGGTTATGTTGTGGTGTCAGGATTGTAGCCATCTTCTCTGTTCAAGTGACATTTTGAAAGTTTTGCTGTAAACCTAGATAGTCCTGTCAGTCCATAAAAACAATCACATGCTTTTCCTGGAAAAACTCTGTGGAACTTGGCTTCTTTGAAGTTCCTGCCACGTAGTACATTATTGTTCGGCTGAAAATCTGTATTTCTGCTTAGTAATGTGCAATGTGAATTAATCCTTTATAACAGTGGTTCTCAGGTGGTGGGTTGCTTAACTAATCTCAGTGGGTCGCAAGCCTTAGCTTGGGAACATTTCTTTCAGTATTTATCGACTGAGTGTTAAAACGACTTAGTTGGTGTGTTATTTTGACCATAATTTTACTTTATAGGTTTATTCAATGCAACCAACAAAATATCTGTGGTGAAAATACAGTATTTTAACAGATTCAACCTGGAGAGCGATTTGTGGGTTTGAAAAAATATTTCTCCTGTCATCTTGGGGCAATGGTTGTTCCTCATCCCATACCAGTTGAGAACCACTGCTTTATTAAAAGGTATCATTACTGAATAATGTGTTTCACCTCTGTCTTTTACTGTCGTAGGCTATGATCGTTCGTAATGCAAAGGACACCGCCCATACTAAAGCTGAGCGCAACATTTTGGAGGAGGTGAAGCACCCTTTTATTGTGGACCTTATCTATGCCTTTCAGACCGGGGGAAAGTTATATCTTATTCTGGAATATCTCAGTGGTGAGTGTTGTAATGCCAATCGAATCGAACCTTCATGCCACACGTCTTTGTTTCAAATGTGAATTGTATGTACTTTCTGCAGGTGGAGAGTTATTTATGCAACTAGAACGAGAAGGGATATTTATGGAGGACACAGCATGGTAAATCACTGGCATCTACTGTTTTACAAACAGCAAGAGTTTCAATACATTTCAGTGAAATCACTTGAATCCAGCCACAGGTCATTTATAGCAGATGCTTTCTGCCCTTTAAAGTGGTGTCCATTGCATTTTAACACATTACTAGTGTTAATTTTATTAATATTCTCATATTTGCTTCAAACTGGAGGAAGAGCTGCTGTTCATCTTAATAGTGAAGATGATGATGTTGAAAATATACAAATGAGTGGATATTATTAATGGCCAGTTTTGATTACAGTTTCTACCTGGCTGAGATCTCTATGGCTTTGGGCCACCTACACAAGAAAGGCATTATCTACAGAGATCTGAAGCCAGAGAATATAATGCTTAACAACAATGGTAAAACAAAGGGATAAATTAAATGTTGAATGTGTTTGGCCACAATATGATGTATTATTTTTATTTTACAGGGCATGTTAAGTTGACAGACTTTGGTCTGTGCAAGGAGTCTATTCACGATGGCACTGTAACCCATACTTTCTGTGGCACCATTGAATATATGTATGTGAAATCTTAATGTCTGCTCTTCTATTTTCGACCACCCTGCGCCTCTGTTACAACATTACAGTGGAGTATCATGTTATGTTCTCCTTTCGTTTTCAGGGCTCCAGAGATCCTGATGAGGAGTGGACACAATCGAGCAGTCGATTGGTGGAGTCTCGGAGCTCTCATGTACGACATGCTGACAGGAGCAGTAAGTCCACACCAATCAATACTGAAACCGGAAAAGCATACTCATTCATTACTAAGATGTACATTTCTGCAGTTCATAGCACATCCAATAGTTAATACAGGATGCTAAAATATAAAAATGCCCTTAAAATGATTAACTTACCGTGCACATATTTATTGCTTATAAATTACCTAAATTTTATAATGCTAAAATATTTTGCTCTCCATGCATTTAAATATGTTTCATTGTCCAGCCTCCATTCACTGGTGAAAATCGAAAGAAGACGATTGACAAAATACTGAAATGTAAACTCAGCCTTCCACCATATCTTACACAAGAGGCTAGAGATCTTCTAAAAAAGGTAAAATCATAAGTTTTATTGTATTTTGTATTTTTGAAACACTGAGGTGACATGGATCCTTTTCTTTCAGTTGCTAAAGAGGAATGCCTCATTGCGACTTGGAGGTGGCCAAGGAGATGCAGCAGAAGTCCAGGTAAACGATGGAAGCATAAAACAGAATAATTTACATGTCCATTAAGTTTCCTAAAGCTGCTTCTTTTCATCTTCAGGCTCACTCTTTCTTCCGACATATAAACTGGGATGACCTGCTTGCTCGTAAAGTAGAGCCCCCATTTAAACCATTTCTGGTAAGTCTGTTTAAACTGCTTGCCTATATCTGTGGTAGTCTTGAGAAGCTACTGTAAGTTTGTAATATTTCTAACAGCAATCAGCTGATGATGTCAGCCAGTTTGACTCCAAGTTCACAAGCCAGACTCCAGTAGATAGTCCTGATGATTCCACGCTCAGTGAAAGTGCTAATCAAGTCTTCCTGGTGAGTAAAGTCCTACAAGAAAACTGAACACAACTTTTGAACACAATATTGCATTAGTCTTATGTCACACTTTTCCAAACGCTCAAGTCGCTTTACAATTTCACACATTATTCATTCACTCCACACTCCTTGGTAGTAAGTGCCGGTAAGCTATGAAGCTATGTATGTAGCCACAGCTGTCCTGGGTCGACTATCACAATCAAGGCTGTCAAACTGCGCCATCAGTCCCTCTTACCACCAGCAACCACTTCCACACTCGCACACACCGTGATCAAACATAAGGAAGGCAGTATGGCCTGATAACAATGGAATTTGTCTTTTTGTCTGAACAAACACATGCACACTGGAGTCAGTGTTTTTATTGTTTTTATGATCCTTTCAACGTCTTACAAGAATCACATAATGGGTTCCATCTGGGTTTGAGCTCCTATTGCTGGAAGCTTTGCTCACTTTAGCCACATTGCATGATATAGTTTACTTAGTGTTGCATTGCTCATCATCAGTTGTGGTTTGTTTTTGGGAAAAGGTGCACTCAGATTTTGTTCTCTCATTTGTTCCCAGGGTTTCACGTATGTGGCCCCATCAGTGCTTGAAAATGTCAAAGAGAAGTTCTCTTTTGAACCAAAGGTTCGTTCACCACGGAAATTTCCCGGAAGCCCAAGAACACCTCTAAGGTAAACTCCCGCAGAGCTGTTTGCTTTAATGACACCTGTATAACAGGGCTTCACAAGTTCTTACAATCGAATGAAAATGTTAATAAGTCATAATTAAAAACATAGTGATTGTTTAGGTAAAAGATTGTCTTTTTAAGAGTGAGTCCAATAGTCATTTATAAAATCAGCTTGCTCTGTTTAGACTTTTGCAAACATGTTCTTAAATGCACATGATTCTTGTATTTAGAGTTGAAACAATGAATTCAATTCCAGCTGATCAATAATTGAAACTATCATCAGTTCATTTAGTAATGTACTAATTGTTATCTATAGAATATACCAATTTAAAACACTTTCTAAAAAATGCAGCGTTATTGATGGTAGCATATATTGATATTATTGTTAGTATGTAAGTAAAGTATTTTTTGGTAAATATAATGTAAAGAATGTATAGTGTATTGTGCTGTATTATTGATGTGAACTCTCCACAGTCCAGTGAAGTTTGCTGGTGGGGACTGCTGGCCTCGGGGCCCGTCTGTGCTGTCTCCTGGTGTGTCAGTGGAACAGCCAATGGAGGTGTCGTGTGTGGACCAAATGGACATCAGCGGCAGTGGGACAACAGAGGCCTCTGCTCCGCTCCCCATCCGACAACCATCAGGCATCAGCGCAGGACAATTTAAAAAACAGGCATACCCCTTGAACTCCAAGAGACCAGAGCATCTAAGAATGAACTTATGACGCTTGGCTTGTTGTTGACCTTTAGAAATATTTAAATTTTCTTTCTGATTGGTCATTCAAAAAAAAGACTTGTAGGTTTTTTTTATTGACTGACACTGTCTCCGCTGATCACCAGCTCTTCCAGCAGCGCCTTCTCTCTTCACGTCTAACCTGCGGCCTCCACTCTACTGCTCGTAATGGGCAACGGTCAGGAATGTATGAGACCTGCTTTTCAAAATCTCATTGGCTGAAGTGTCTCAGCCAATGCCTGCTCTTAAGTTTTTGCATTATATTATTGGTGCTCCTCTGTCCATGTATGGGACAGTGTTATGTCAAATGTTTACAGCTGGTTACATATTGGGGTAACAATGATTTACCCCACACATTCTTTTATTTGGTATTTGAGAAGCTTGCACATGGTAGAATGTAGCCTACACATTTTGTGTTGCTCTCAGCACAATCAAAGATGTACTGTATTCTTCTGGTGTTGCTGCTTCATATTAACGGTTTGCAGGTCACCTTGAGCTGGATGTAAAAACACTCCAGATGTTACTTTAAAATGTATTGATTTGGAAGTGTGCAGCATTACCAACATATAGTTTTGTCGGTTAAAACAGTAGGCTCATGAATCATAGCGCAGAATTCAGTGGGATCAGTGTAATTTTATTGATATCCTTCCATGTCTTGTTTATGACACAATCTGCAAATTTACTACTTCTGCTACAGTACTACATGTACAAGTATTATGCAATATGAGGCTTTGGAAGCAGCATTTTGGTTCCCAGACTACACATGCAGATGTGTAACCTTCCTGTGTGTCTACAGTACGACAACAATCAGAAAAATAACCTACACCACTTTGACCAAATTGTCTCTGGCTCATCAGCACATCACAATCAATTTTTTCAACAATTCCATTTTAAACATTTAAGAACTTTGTATTTATTTCAAGTGCCATTGCTTTCACGCTGATTGTTCACACTATGCAAATTACTGTATGTATTTATTTTTTAATAGTATTTTGATAAGGCAGCAGAATGTCATCCATTCCTTTACTTTTTACTTCATGTGTTCCATTAGGATTTGATATTGGTTTCCTCAGCACAACTTATATTAGATGAAACCTGTTTATTTCTTTTTCAACTGTTTTCCAAAAGGCAATTTTTCCATCACTTGTAAAAATGTGTTGCAGTGCTTTAAGAGACGGCTTGTGTATTATGAAAACGCTGATCCAACCAGTGGAAATGGCTTTGTGCCTTTGTCATAGTAATATGACTTCAGTATTTAGAACAGGGTGAAACCCTGTATAAAACGCATTTACCCAGTTTCCAGCGAATATTAATCTACACTTGGAGATTTTTTTTTTTCCTTTCCATGACTTTATTCCTTATTTTGTACTGATCACGTTATTCCACTGTGGTTAAACTAATACCAACTATGTTGGCTGGTCCATCTCGTACTCATAAAATAGATGTATTCAGCGACTGTGGTTTCCTCTTATTCCTATGATTTAGAGTTAAATATGTAAAATGTACATAAAAAAGGTCACTCTTCCTTTTCACCATTACAACTGCTTGTAAAATATTTGATTAATGCATCATCTTTTATTCATTAACTGGATAAGAACAATATGATTTACAATAAAATATTTTTATTCTTTGGTTGTTATAAACAGTGGCTCAAGCACCTCTGTAGAAAAATAATCTCTGTAAATACCTCATGTTGAATCCCTACAGTCTGACGTGAGAATGTCAACTGCATCCTCTTACATGTCACTAAAATATTGCAACCCTCAGTGTCTCAAATTGACAAAAAACAATCCTTAGGTAAAAGTCCATACAAACTGGAACACTGCTAACAAATGGTGACTGTTCCAAACAATCACTTTCTGTATACATATATTTAAAAAAAAATACATTTTTAATGTCTTGGGATGTAATCTTATTTACATTTTAGACAGAATCACTAGAGGCAACATTCACACCTGATATTAATATCAACCAAAAAGTAGACCTTGGGAGAATAAAGACATTTATCAAAACACTCGAGGCATAAAAATCAATATACTGGTGCACTAGGCAGGAATCTGCCTACTCTGTAGAGGCTTTATCTCTTAACATCTGGCTGCTAAAGCAGCCTTTAGCTTTAAAACAGTGTAGAAGACCATTTCTCAGTGGGGTTTGACAAGTCATTGTCAATTACTGACAATGCAATACCAAAGGCCTAGGAATATGTCAGTAAATTTGCAGATGTGGAGATGTATCACCATCTCTCCATTTGTAGACCTTCTCTGTGATTACCGTCCGACACAGGGGACAGCTCTTCTCTCGATTGAACCAAAGAGCTATACATTCGTCACAGAATATGTGCTGCACAAAAACAAAACAAAAATTCAATCAGCATGTTGACTCTTCAATGTTGTGAATATGTGAGTACATTTACCTGACAGAGCAGAGCCCGAGGCTGTCTGTACTCTGCTTGACAGATGGGACAGACCTCTCCTGCCTCACTGCACTGACCCCTAGTGGCTGCTGTTCCCGTTTGCTGAAATGATTAAAAAGAAAACGTGTCACCATAGTTTATTGAGAAGAGCCATCAAAACACTTCGTATTGGTCAGCCCTTTACCTCGCCCTTTAGACATATGCTCACAGTTTTCAGTAGAGATGAGCCCTGTTTATACAATCCTAAAAGCTGAAGATACAAAGGTGAAAATGAACAAAGGTTACTGTTTGAGATGCATTCAGGACTTGCCCCCACTCAGTTTACTTACTTTCATTATGAGGTAGAGCAAAGCTAGCACAACCCCTAGTGTTAGTCCAGAAGTGCCATCAGCCTCTTGGTAGGTGACTAGGTAACGGAACCAGAGAGGGACAGGGGCAACTGCTTGGTACACCTGACCCAGCTCCTCAGTCAGCATGAACAATCTCCCCTAGAAATAAAACACCAATATTCACTTTTACAATTTCTGACATTGGTAGGTGACTTTCTCTCTTACTTGACATCGGTAGGTGACTATTGCGGTGGGCAGCAGCAGAATAAGGCACTTAATACCCATAGACAGGAATTTTATTATGAAATTTGTGATGCCGATGACCCAAAGCACCTCCCAAAAACCCAAAGGCTCAATACTGGGGCCAAGGAAGACGAGACTGAAAAACAAATTTAAATACTACAACTGTGAAATGTTAAACTCTGGGTATTCTGATCAATCAGAGATTGAAACCATCGTGACTGATATGTTACCATGTTCTAGGATAAATTATGTAATTACAGGGATTATTATAGTGTTGTTTTATAGTGTCTCTGAGCATATTGTCCATTCAAACTTGTTTTTTGTAAGTCATACCAGTAGAAAAGCGTCTCATGATAAAATGTGTAGTAAAGCAGGATTGTTGAGGAACTTAGGAAGACGAGAAACCAAACACACTGCAACTTTGCCTGGTGATCCTGCACAAAATAGAACACAGATACAAGTACTGTTTTATTTTCCATCTTTCAGTGGTCAACCTGTATTCTTTCCGCTTACCTGGTGAAATACTTGAGTTCGAATACCTTTATTCACATATAAAAAGGTTGTAAAAAGGCCAATTCCAACAGCCAAACCTTTGAAGTAAACAGGAGAGCAAAATGAAAGAAGTGCATATGTGTAGTTTTTTCTTTATTAATATTATGTAGGTTCATGTGTAAACGTCTAGGTCAAATTGCAAATGTTAATATACAATCTGTGTCAACTAGACAAGTTTTTGATGTAACGCTAGAACGTTTCAATAGTCATCCAACTATTGAAAACCGAGATGTTTTCATCATCAGCTAGGAGTTGAGACTGGAATCAACCGGGCTCATAGCTGCAGGTGATGACCCATTAGGCCACACCTGTGTCAGTCTGTGTTGCCAGATAAGATGACAGACCTCTTCCCAGTCTTGTACCAATTTTAGGCCATCTCTGCCAAATTGATCTACAATTAGTTTATGATACATGAACATAGATAAACTAGAGGAGTGCTGGATGACTGTTCAAAGGTTCTAGAATGACATCAAATCTAAAACTTGTCCAGTTGACAAAGATTGTCCTTTATTCATATTCAGTACCCACCAAGTGCATGCTGAATGACCAGTTTAGCACACAATATGATGAGGAAAGGAAGACTTTTCTGAAGCCAGCGAAAGAGGCAGCGCAGCTCGGACAGAGAGGCACTGGGCTCCCCAGACTCTGGATCAGAGTCAGGCGGCTCCAGGTCAGCTTCTCCAGAGTGGAGCTGGTGCTGTGGCCGGCTGTGTCCGTGTGAATGGGAGTGTGAGTGGCTGTGGGAGTGCGCCCTAGCCCGCCTGGAGGAGGCTCCACTGCTCGTCTCTCCAGGACCACTGGTCATGGGGACTCGCACCTCAGTCCCTTCAGGATTGGCGGCAGGTGAACACAGTGTGGGTGTCCTGGTTTTAATATCTGGGTGCACAAATAGTTTTACATCTGAAGGTCCTGTTGCAGCACCCTGCGCATTGGTAGGTTGCATATCAGCAGAAGATTCTCTTAGTTTTACTCTTCTGGAGTCTCCCCTAAAGACAAAACACACTCTAAACATATGTAGCATGTAAACACAGATATTTCATAATAATAACTAGGATGGCGTGTCAAATTGTCGAATATCAATATTCATTCACCCAAGTTAACAAATAAAGTCAGCTTCCATTGTATACATGAACTTTATGAAAAGCGTCATGTCATCTTTATAAACTATAACATTAGAGAACTGAGCCACTAGTTCACTAGTAAATTAAACAGGTGTTAGCATTAGCAGCTAAAGTAGGTCGCACCTATCTGTAAAATGCAACTCACCTCGCATTATCCTGCATTCGGAGTTTCATTGTCTGTGTTTAGTCCCCATCTAACGTTACTTTCATATCACTATATACAACTAAAACTAAATCCAAAATAAATCGAATGTGTTTGAGTTTCAGCTGGCTAAATCGTCAGCTGTTTGTTCAGCTTCTGTTTACGACAGGAAACAACCTACTTCTTTCACATTTGTGGCTGAGAATATGTACAATGACGCATGAACCCCCCCTACTGGCGACTTAACGCTAGTGTAAAATTAAGTATTTTCCTCCGATGTCCAAACTCACTTTTTTGACAAATCACAGTTTGCTAATGTTACGTGCTGCTGCCTGTAACCTACTGTACGTGGGGCCATCAACAAGACTCGGTCGGTCAAGGTAAGAGACCCCTTTTCGATCTGTGTATGGGACCTCTGTAAAACTAATTCATTAATTAACACCTGAGTCTACTTTCTAAGCCCACGGCCCTTGGTTTAAAACCCATGATCTATGTTCAAACCACAAAATACTTTTAATCATCAAAATGTACTTAAGTAAAAGTTAATTTATATACCATTACACATATATAATGCTTGAAAGAAATCCATTCTGACTCCCATATGTAAGGAATCTGTTCTACATAATGTAGGGTGACCAGATTTATCACATTAAAAACTGGGACAAAATTTTGTTTTTCTTGCGTTTTTTTCTCAAATTTTTTCGTCATTTTTCTTGTCTTTTCTTATATATTTTTTGTAGGTTTTTTGGAATTTTTGTCACTTTTTTTTTTTTTTCATAATTCTTTTGTATTTTTTCATCAATTTGTAATTTTTCGCACAATTTATTTTTGTTTTCGTAATTTTTGTCTTTTTTTCATCATTTTTTCATCATTCTTTTGTATTTTTTCTTCCTTTTTTGTCATTTTGTCATCATTTTTCTCAAATTTTTTCGTCAATTTGTAATTTTTCTCACAATTTATTTTTGTTTTTGTAATTTTTGTCTTTTTTCATCATTTTTTCCCATTTCTTCATCAATCGTTTGTATTTCTTCTTCCTTTTTTTTAATTTTTTCACAATTTTTCTCGCATTTCGTCATTTTTCCTGTGTTTTCTTATTTTTTTGTAATTTTTCTTTCGGCATTTTTTGACACATTTTTTGTCTTGGTCAAAAGTCATAAAGTATCAAGTAAATATGCGGCTTTGGACATGGCACTGGTGAAAAACTGGGACAACTGGGACAGAGGTGGTGTCAAACTGGGACAAATGAATGGTTTCAGATAAATTCACAGGGACACGGGACAGAGCGCTCAAAACTGGGACTGCCCC
>OMNZ01022488.1:0-13240 GCA_900303255.1 Lesueurigobius sanzi | reverse complement strand
TCTCAGCCTGAGGAGGCGTGGCTCAATAAAAACTTTCTCTCATGGCATGATCTGTGGTGGGACTCCTCATGTGTGTGTGCGTGTGTCCTCATGTCTGTCCTTAAGTGTGTGTGGTCTGTGCACAAATTTTAAATCTCAAAAGATTTAAAAATAGATTGTGGGCAACTTTACTGTACCAAAATACAGTCACTCAAAGTGAGTAAATACATACAGTGCTTAACAAATGTATTTGACCACCCAGTATAATGGCTTACATTTGTAATGCACTTTACAAGCCTGTGTCACAAGTTTCTCAAAGCACAACACTGACAGTCCGCGCCATCGGCCCCTCCCACCACCACCAACCAATCACATGACATTCATATGGGCTGTGGGTGAAGTGTCTTGCCCAAGGACACAACATAATTTAACAGTATTTCTGTTTACCAGAATATATTTTCATGTTTCTACAATGGTTAATCCACCAATATGTGCAAGATCTTTTTATCAAAACCATATCGTTAATGCTAAAATATAACTATTGTTTCTATCCATACATTTTAAAGTTTAATGTTTTCCAAAAATGCACAACTTTTTTTTTTTTTACTTTATGGTATTTGTTACATGGTGTAATAGTATAACTCCCACTATTCTAAAGTTGCATGCACCTCTCAACCCCCGGCCATCAACAGACGAGGAGGTTCCAGCTGTCTAACAACTGGGGCAGAGCCGTCCCAAGGATGCCCCAGACATGACCCAGACCCGGGTCATGTCTGGGGACACCGCCAGTGATGTCAGCTGACGCCCACCACGCCCACCACGTCTATATCAGGTGGGCGTGTCAGCCATAGCCACGCCCACCACATCTATATCAGGTGGGCGTGTCAGCCAACTGCCCTGAGGAAGCTGTCTGGATAGACAGTGAAACGTCGGCATTCTAAATACGTGAGATCAGTTGCTTTTTTGCCTCACTTCTTTTTATTTTGAACTACCACCTGGATGACTGAGAATTTGCACCAGAAAACATGCACCTTAGCTACTCAATATTCTTACTTGAGTAAAAGATAGATAGATAGATAGATAGATAGATAGATAGATAGATAGATAGATAGATAGATAGATAGATAGATAGATAGATAGATAGATAGATAGATAGATAGATACTTAAAATTAATTAATAATTAATCCCCCAAGGGAGAAATTCAGGTGTCCAGCAGCATAAAAACATTCATACAATGACACATAAAAACACAGATTAAAACTTAACGATAGTAAAAAAGGTGCACATGTTCAGACAGAGCTGTTATACAGTCTTATCGCAGAGGGAACAAAGGAAACACAAGGGAAAGTAAAATTATCCACTGTACTTCATAAGTAAAAAGTAAAAGTATTTTTAAGAGTTTAATGTGTCATAGTAAACCAGGACTAAATCAGAAACCAGGCCTTAACCAGGTCTAAACCGGGACTAAACCAGTTCATCACAGAGGTCACTTTGAAAATAAAATACTTTTACTTTTACCCCAATTTACAAATGTAGTGAAGTAGAAAGTACAGATACAGGCTCGCAAATGTAGTGAAGTAAAAGTAAAAAGTATTCATCATAAAATGTACTTAAGTACATATGTACTTTTGACTTGGTTAGCCTACTTTCCACCACTGCCTCTTCCCCATAGCCTATAGTTACCTGTGTGAGTGGTGCGCCAGACGCAGGTGCCATAGCGCGCGGTTGAGTCTCTGCTGCTCGTGCGCTCGTCCTCCCACTGTCCCGTTGTTCATGTCCCCCTCGCTGCCCCCTGTCCCAGCCTCGCTCCCCGACGCCAGGTTGCAGAAGTGGTCCGCTAAGAAGCCGATGAGGTCGTCGGATCTAGCCTCCACCATCTTGAGGATCGCCCCACGCAGCAGCTCGCCCACTCCGGCCTGGGACAGGAACTCTCTGTCGCTGTCGCACTTTGGGGCTTTGCTCTCGGCCATGGCTGAAGGGATGACCGCTGACCGCCGCTTCTCCTTACTGTCCGCCATGTCTGTTGACGTGTGGTGTCGCAGCAACGGCGGCGGAAGTGCTTTGCTTTGGAGCCTGTGCTGCCGCAGTGATGCTGACCGTGACGTGACGGTGCAGCGTGATGCTGCTACATTATAGCGCAGTGGTTCTCAACCATGGATCATTATAGATAGATCCATGTTCTCAGCTGGTACAGCATTGGGGCCCACCATCATCCCAGTATGACAAGCCGTGTCCCAAAATAAGAATTGTATAATGTAAAATATATTTCTCACACTATAATTGTTGTTGAATAATCATATAATAAGCAAATAAAGCTGGCAATTGAAATTTAAACCAGGGGTTTCCAACTTTTTTTTTTTTTACCCTGTGAGCTTCTTTTGCGTAACAAAAATGGCAGATAGCTACTTAAAGAAACACGTTTTTCTAGTCTATAGGAGCCAAGATGATCATTCAACGCAAAAGAAAAGTATTGTAGTTTCCACAAAAAGTCAAAAGACAATTTGAAATAAAACAGAATTTTCTTCGTCGTCTGTCGTTTAACAACAGTCGTTTTAGCACTTATATTACGAAAAAAAAAAAAAAAACCCAAAAGAACTTAAATAAGTATAAGAAATAACCTAAACATGCTTTTTTCTGTTTTTCAGAGCAATAATACTTAATCTACTGGCAGACTTTTGGATGTGGTGAATCAGAATTACTCAAATTAAGGCCAAAAACACTTACACACTTAAGAGAAAAACAAAGAACCAAGGCACTCCTCCCACAGTATAATTCTCTATACATTGTCTAAAAAGCTTTTATTGTACTGGGCTAAGACATATTAAAATCTTTTCAAACATGTTGCTGATTTCTTCCATGCGTATCAGCTCCAACAAGCCTTTCTCAAGAAGAAAAAAGGCCCCAAAGCCTCCAGCCAGGCCCCTGTCACTGAGATTTAAACATTTTGGGTGTAGGTGGAGAAAGCTTCTGGCACGCCCCACTAGGCTCTCTTTAATGATTGTATGAGGGACAAGTATAAAAGACTTTAATAGTAACTAAAATTTATTTGCACCCATCATATAAAATGGTTACACATTTAACCAACTTTGTAGCAGCGTCTTTGTATTTAGATAAACAACACAACAACAAAAACTACTGTAAGGTGATGTGGTTTTAGGAGTGGGGCATAGCAGCGCGGTGGTTGACAAATGTCTCTCCATTGACATAAGTGACAGCGTTGACACAGGCCTCTCCGTTTCCGTTGGTGTAGTAATGCACTCCACTGACGGACCTGCCCTTCTTATTGGGAGGGAGAAAACTGTGCTGGAACTTGTGCTCCAGCAACATGTGGTTTTGGGGCGGAAGTCCAAGACATGCTCTGAAGAGAAAAAGATACGCCGTCAAAAATAGTGAATTACTGTATGTCAATAGATTTTACATCCATAGTTACAGGGCGGGACATTAACACTAGCCAACTAGCCAAATGCTGCTAGATATTCATTTTGACTATTAATCCATTTAGTTCTACTGACACTTTGGCCACTTGGATTTTATACATCATCAACCTACTCCTATAGATGGGTTTCACAGTGATGTAGGACGGTTACCATAGCAATTAAAAAAGAAAAATCTCAAAATGATATGATATGATGACCATAACATGAAAATGTGACTGATAAAGTAGGTATAGGTCTGAATTTCATCTGTAGTCTTATGCAGAGGTAAACCAGTCATGTTGTTGTGTCAACCATATTACACCAATGGGAAATCCTCAAGTGTATATGACAGGTTTAAATCCTTCTGTAATTATGTCTTAGTTTGATGACAAATTATCCTAGGAGCTCTGTGGAGCTCTGTGGAGCTCTGTGGAGCTCTGTGGAGCTCTGTGTCTGGGGCATTATGGCCCTGGTTGGGTCTCCCATGGCAAACAGGTCCTAGGTGACGGATCAAACAATGGGCAGTTCACAAAACCCCTATGGACAGTACAAAATCAAGGGCCATGACATCGGCCAGTATGGCACAGCCGGGGCCCCACTCTGTAGCCAGGCCTGGGGTCGGGGCTCACATGCAAGTGCCTAGTGGTCGGGCCTTTGTCCACGAGGCCTGGCCGGGCTCAGCCTGAAGGAACGACGTGGGCCTGCTGTCTCCTCCTCCATTGTTGATGCCACTCGCAGCTGTGGTCACAGGGTCTCTGGTGTCTGTCGCGCTCACAGCTGTGGTCACAGGGTCTCTGGTGTCTGTCGCGCTCGCAGCTGTGGTCACAGGGTCTCTGGTGTCTGTCGCGCTCGCAGCTGTGGTCACAGGGTCTCTGGTGTCTGTCGCGCTCGCAGCTGTGGTCACAGGGTCTCTGGTGTCTGTCGCGCTCGCAGCTGTGGTCACAGGGTCTCTGGTGTCTGTCGCGCTCACAGCTGTGGTCACAGGGTCTCTGGTGTCTGTCGCGCTCACAGCTGTGGTCACAGGGTCTCTGGTGTCTGTCGCGTTCGCAAACCCCTGAACCCATTGGGTTTTGATCAGCCATTAAGCTGATGGAGTCCTACCTGGCCTTGTTGCTTTAGCGGCCAGATTCCACATCCTTCAGCTCGCTCAGCTCTGCCCCGACCCCCTGCTGCAAATGCGTTGATATTTTAGCTGCTGTGTAACAGTCCACATCCACCACTGTAGCTCCGCCACTGGTCCGCTCCGCCAAGACAAAAGTGCGGATCAAGTCTATTTTTTGGTCCGTCGGGTCAGTCTGAGTCCGGCATGATCAAGCAGTTCGTAGTATGATCTCACCAAACAGGAAAATGAACACAAATGAAATAAAACAGGGAAAACTCAAACTGGAGTGTAAAACGTTTAAAACAGAATAAGTATATTTTATTGATAGTCTATTTGAATTAATCCATCTTCTTCCGCGTATCCATTGCCAGGTCACATGGGCAGCAGTCCAAGCTGCCCGGCTCACATTGCAGTCCCTTATGTCTCCTCCTGCAGGTGGTGGGTCCACAGGATGACGGCCCCACGACACTCCTCTGGGCAACGTCACTGGTCTTGATGAGCTTCTGAACCGCTCTTGGTCTGACCCGTCACCTAGGACCTGTTTGCCCTGGGAGACCCTACAGGAGCATAGTACATTTGTGTGCTCCATATGCAGTTGTTCAGAATGAGTTTGCTTGGGACCGGCTCTGCACATGGCTCAGCAGCCCGACAGAGCAGAGCTCAGGCGGACCTACACACGTGTGGGGGGCGGCCCGGAGCAGGGCGAAGACGTGAGCTGTGGAACCAGGCAGTTAGGATTCCTGAGGCAGCTGACAGTCCCCCGGGAGGCAGAGCGTGCTGTAGCTTATGGGAGTTTAAGTGAAAATTTGGTCTTTTGTGTTATATGCACTTTAATTGTGGTTTTAATTGGATAGTAACTTTTTAAAAATGACTCAGTGAGTGAACAAGTTAATGTCAAGCCCTGGTGTAGCACTGCTTTATGCCATGTTACTACAAAATACTCACCTCAGAATGTTTTCAATGCACGCCCTCTGCCTGTAGAAAGCGTTGACCACTGGCGCCCCCGGTGGCACGAGCGGGGCTTTGCAGAGGAAGGCGAGCAGAGCCAGCACGCTGTGGAAGGACTGGTACTCCCTCTCCCCTTGTACTTTAACACTCACGCGCTGGCACAGCTCTGTCAGAATCACCAGGTCCAAGATGATGGGACTGGCTAGTAACGAGTCCTGCAAAATAGTTTCAAATGAGGAGAGAGAAATTACAATAGATTTCGATACATTTCTATCTATATTAAAGTTGATATATCATGCATACAAGTCTTAAAAACTTGAGGCTTGCAATCCATTATCGTCCTTGGTTTAGATAGTTGTTTTGTGCTTTCCCTGATTTTGCACAACTTTGGGTAAACGGTGATACTGCAAATGATTTTCTCTGTCTGATCTATTGTGATGCAGAGAACCTGGTAATAGTTTACAGTTTTGCCATTTCAAACTTCTGGCTAGCTTGTTTGTTTTGCTAGGTGAGTATCTCCGTCATGGCCGACTTCAGATAAGTGACGTCACATGGAAGCACCCTTTTAGTGCCAGGGCTGAAGAAGATTTGGCTCGGATCGCCCCCTGCAGCCAAAAATGGGAATCACATAGCAAAAATAAACTTTCTCTTTGATTTAAACATGTGGCTAGCAGCTACAGTGGGGGGAAAAAAAGTATTTAGTCAGCCACCAATTGAGCTGACTAAATACTTCAGCCACCCACTTAAAAAGATGAGAGAGGCCTGTAATTTTCATCATAGGAACACTTCAACTATGAGAGACAAAATGAGAAAAAAAAAAATCCAGAAAATCACATCAGATTGTTAAAGAATTTATTTGCAAATTATGGTGGAAAATAAGTATTTGGTCACCTACAGACAAGCAGGATTTCTGGCTCTCACAGACCTGTAACTTCTTTAAGAGGCTTCTCTGTCCTCCACTCGTTACCTGTATTAATGGCACCTGTTTGAACTTGTTATCGGTATAAAAACACCTGTCCACAACCTCAAACAGTCACACTCCAAACTCCACTATGGCCAAGACCAAAGAGCTGTCAAAGGACACCAGAAACAAAATTGTAGACCTGCACCAGGCTGGGAAGACTGAATCTGCAACAGGTAAGCAGCTTGGTGTGAAGAAATCAACTGTGGGAGCAATTATTACAAAATGGAAGACCTACAAGACCACTGATAATCTCCCTCAATCTGGGGCTCCACGCAAGATCTCACCCCGTGGGGTCAAAATGATCACAAGAACGGTGAGCAAAAATCCCAGAACCACACGGGGGGAACCTAGTGAATGACCTGCAGAGAGCTGGGACCAAAGTACCAAAGGCTACCATCAGTAACACACTACGCCGCCAGGGACTCAAATCCTACAGTGCAGGACGTGTCCCCCTGCTTAAGCCAGTACATGTCCAGGCCCGTCTGAAGTTTGCTACAGAGCATTTGGATGATCAAGAAGAGGATTGGGAGAATGTCATACGGTCAGATGAAATCAAAATAGAACTTTTTGGTAAAAACTCAACTCGTCGTGTTTGGAGGAGAGTTGCATCCAAACAACACCATACCTACAGTGAAGCATGGGGGTGGAAACATCATGCTTTGGGGCTGTTTTTCTGCAAAGGGACCAGGATGACTGATCCGTGTAAAGGAAAGAATGAATGGGGCCATTTATTGTGAGATTTTGAGATAAAACCTCCATCCATGAGCAAGGGCAGTTAAAAGTCTGTGTTGCCCAGCGACAGCCCCAAAACATCACTGCTCTAGAGCAAATCTGCATGGAGGAATGGGCCAAAAATACCAGCATCAGTGTGTGAAAACCTTGTAAAGACTTATTATAACAAAGTATTGAGATTGTTATTGACCAATTGCAAATTGTCATTTGCAAATAAATACTTTTAAAATCAGACAATGTGATTTTATGGATTTTTTTCTCATTTTGTCTCTTTACAGGCCACTCTCATCTTTTTAAGTGGGAGAACTTGCACAATTGACTAAATACTTTTTTGCCCCACTGTATGTCCACACCATATACCGTAAATAAAGATGGACGGAGCCCACGTGACTTTCCCCATTGTGTTCAGAGCGGGCTAATGAAGCCAATTCATGCTAGAATTTGAACCGCCGGCATGTTTTTTTGGAAACAAACTCATATTAAGGTATGTGCGAGTTGCCTGCTCTTCTAATGTTGAAAATATTAAAGGACAAGCACTTGAGGGCCATATTGGGCATTTGTTTTGGATGCCTCCTGGTCGCCTCCATCGAGAGGTGTTCCAGGCATGTCCCACTGGGAGGAGGCCCCCGGGAAGCTGGAAAGACAATGTCTTTAAGCTGGCCTGGGAACGCCTTGGGATCCCCCAGGAAGAGCTGGAGGAAGTGTGCATGGATCGGGAAATCTGGGCATCTCTGCTAAGACTGTTGCCCCTGCGACACGACTCCGGATAAAGCGGAAGAAAATGGACGAATTGAGTTAAAGAGGAGCCAAAAAGTTTACATGTAAGTCCATGGGCACTTCCAGCTTCCGGAAACAGCCCTTTATGCTAGCAGGGCTTCAACCAGAGCTAGCCAATTATATCTCCATCATATACACTCCTATGGTCCACACTATGAGACAGAACGGCTCAAAACTGATCCAAAATTGGATTATTGGTTTTAAATATGTGGAGAGCAGTTTGGGGGTTTGAACACATGACATAATTGTACCAGGAAGTAGAAAAACAAACGCTGGAGAACTGTAGAAGAAGTCAACCGTGAAAAAAACATCGCAAAAAGAAAGTCAAAACTGTGAAATACTGCTCCAGGTTTGTTTGAGAGAACAAACTTATAACACGGTTAAAAGCTCCAAAAAGTACAACGTAAAAAGTCACATGACAAGCCGGCCACTGACCTCACAGGTGTTATGTAGCGCGATGGTGTTGGTCCCTCCCATCATGATTTCAGACGTGTATTCATCCATGGCACGCTTGCTGTCACCCACGCACGGGACATACTTAATCACCACCTAAAACATGTCACAATCTGAATGAAAGGATTTGAACACTGTGTATGTGTGCGACTTACGCAATGGTCAGGCTTCTCTCCGGGCTGGTACAGGACAGGGTTGGACTGCACCATGTCGTCCACCACATTGCTTTTGGAGATTTCTTTGGAGCGGAATTGCTGAGGCGCGGACAGATTCTTGCCATCGTTGTTGCCTAAGTGGTTGTAGCTGACAATGGAGGTTGGCTGCAATGGAAAAAACAAAATCCTTAAGAACAGGCTGCATGCACATCATCATAATATTTGACTGGAGTAAAGGCGTCTGTTTTTAAAATGAGACGCTGCAGGTGACTAGGGAAACAATGTAAACTCATTTCTTCGTAATGTAAACTGTCAATTTGACAGTGTATTTTGGCTCTGTATTTTACTGACATTAATATGAGGTAAAAATGTATTGCAAGTTTTCTGTCATTTAATGTTTTCATATAAAAAATAAAGCATTTCATGTGTAAAATGCCCTAAATTGCCAAACGTTTTGAAAACTAAATATTAATAATGAATAGAGCAAGGTTAAATTTATATGGGCTGGGACAAAATATCGATTTTCAAAGTATTGCAATACCAGATAGCCGTGACACCAAGTATAGATATTTTATTCAAGTATTGATACTTTCGATACTTAAAACCTGCTGCGTCACCAACGACTTTTACAAATATCTCCGGAACCAAACATCATAGAGACTTGCTGTTTTCGACCTTGGAAAGATGAGACGTGGGGCTTTAAAGTCAGCCCACCCATGTCCTTCTAGACCTCTGGGAAGAAGTGCAAAACCGCATTGAAAATGTGTCACTAGTCAGCTGCCACCTTGAGTTTACATAGCGACCCATTGGTGCCAAAATTGAGCAAATGTATGGAGAAACATTGGTGCCAAAATATTTTTAAGCATTTTCAAAACAATTGCAAATATGGAGAATGAGTGCAGATGGGACATAGAAAGCACTTGATGGTGCATCAGGAGGAGGTGTTTTGTTGTGTTAATGCATTTTTCAATGTTCACACTGCAATAAAAAAAAAACCTTTATTTGGACACATGACTGTTTGAATTTTCACATTTTTAAGGTAAATATTTTACATACACAGCATTGCAATTCGGATCGTGTCGGCCCCCAAGTATCGTGATCCAGATTCCGTGGAACAGTGGAACGTCCGAGCCCTAAAATTTATGGTTTTTATGTTGTTAATATATTATTTACAAACATTTGCTCTGAGGGGGATTTTGGATAGTTTTTGAATAAGCTAGTTATTAGTGGAATAAATCCATAAAAGTACAAATATTGTTTTTTGGGGTTCAAAGTTCACTGCAGCTCTCAAACCAAAACTAAAGTACCTAAAGAGACCCATTATCAGTGGGAATGGATCACTCACAGAACTGCTGTCTAAATAGGTAAGTTGTAAGTTCTTTGCCATCATTTATTCAAGACAGTACTCTTAAACAAGAACATGGCATAGCAGGTTCAGACTTAAATGGGTCAAAAATAAAGCAATATTGAAACATAAGAAGCTGCAAAATGACTCACAGTTATATGGGCAAACTACTACAACCTTGGATTTGATCATATGAACAGTTAAACCAGGGGTGGGGAACCTTTTTCACGTCAAGGGCCATTTTTATAAAGTACTCCAAGGGCCTTACAATACAGTTCCCTGCCCGCTCCTGAGGGTCACTCCACGACTGACCGCCGCGAGATTCCCACAGGTATGATTCCAACTTGTATACTACTACATGTCTATACTACTACATGTCTCTCGCCACACCACGTTGAACCACGTAAACGGCTCACTGCAGTTTTGGGCCAGTGCTGCGCTATAGTTTGGGTAGGCTAAATAAAATCTAGGCATTCCACACATGGACCAGCCAGGCATTTTGCCCCAGAGGGTAAACAGTGACACATATGCTGCATCTTTGTATAGGCCGCAGTGAAAAAAGTAGCGGCTTGTCCAGAAATTACGGTATATTAAATATGAAAAATGCCTTGGCGGGTCTGGTCAAATGGTTTCGTGGGCCGGCCGGTCGTTCCCCACCGCTGGGTTAAACAGTTCATATTGAAGTCTGAACATGCTAACTTCCTGCTAACTTTAGCCACTGTAACATTAATTGTTAACTGTTAATCTGTGTGCATCTTCTACATCAACATATGTTTTCATTTGCTTATCTTTTGTAGAAGATAAATATATAAAACACATAAAATGTTGTGGACGTGTAGGACGTATCAATCAAAAAAGTCCAAAGATCGTCATCGGTTTAATAATGACTTAAGCACGCTCGTGGGTCTCTTAAAGACTAAACCAGAAGAAGGAGTTAACTCTAAGTTAGCTCTAAGTTCCTCCTCTCTTGGTGCTCAAAGTAAAAAAACATCTTGGCCTTTCTTCATTTAGCATCAAGAAAGGAGGGAGTTAGAGTTAACTCCTTCTGGTTTACTCTTTAAGAGACCCACGAGTGTGCTCAAGTCATTATTAAGCTGATGACAATCTTTGGACTAAGATCGAAATGTCCTACACGTCAACTACAGAGTGCAGATGGAGACTGAAGAATTTTTGCCTACGATGGACAACTCCTGTATGACTGAGAACCTACACAAACATAAAATGTTATTTTTCAGACATAAATGTGACGATCTAAGTCGATCTTTCCCCATTTCACCAAAAAGGGGGCGTTAACCTTTCCGTTGCTCCCCTCTGTCTGCCATGCTCACTTGTTGTTTACAGCATGCATTCCTATTGGCTCAACTGCGGTTCATGTGACGACGTAGCACAAAGGATCATGGCGACAGTGGCACAGATGGTAGAGCGGGTCGTCTCATGATCGGAAGGTCGGGGGTTCGAATCCCGGCTCCTGCAGCTGCAGTCTGCCGTTGTGTCCTTGGGCAAGACACTTCACCCAATGCCTAAGTGTGAGTGGTTGGTGGTGGTCAGAGGGGCCGTTGGCGCAGATGTGAGCAGCCTCGCTTCTGTCAGTCTACCCCAGGGGAAACTGTGGCTACAATAGTAGCTTACCACCATCAGCATGGAGTGAATGAGCCCCCTCCCTTTCATGTGTGAAGCGCTTTGGGTGTGACTATGTCATATGAAAAGCGCTATACAAATATGAATCCCTTTCCCTATATAGTTTACAATGCTTTGTTCTGCAGGAGGCTGCTGTTTTATGACGGATACTTGCCCTTTTAATATAGTACATGACCGCGACAATATGAAGGCACTTTCACTACCGCGATATCGTCAATATTGCTACATCCCTACATCATATGGTAAATATGACGGAAATAGCAAAAAGGATAATACAATTTGCAGCCGTGTCTCCATATTACTATCAGGTAAATACTAACCATGTTTTGAGTTTTTATGACTAACCACTGGGTTTATAATGCAGATGTCTCTCACCTTGATACCAGCACTGACCAGGAAGTCCACCAGAACTGACTTGATCTTGGTCTGTCCTGATTTGAAATCGTCTCCTCCGATGAACACTCCCCTCTGCGCAGCCAGCTCCAGGGCCCCGGGGACAAAGGTGTTCTGTGGGGAGCCGTTGATAAAGGCGCAGTCCTCCAGTATACTGGCCACAGCGAACAGAGTGGAGGGAGACACTTCAGCTCCTGTCTGATGGGAACAACCAGAGACATTTCTAGACACTATGGGGGAACAGGGCAAGAGAAAACCCTAACAGGAAGAAAAAGTGTACAAACGCCACATCAAACTGCATCAAGAACAGCTAATAAAAAGAGCAAAAGCCCTTGTTTTCTACTTCTGTTGTTAATCACTTTTTTCACAGACTATATTGGGGGTCAACAACAATTTTACCAATAATATTTCATAAAATTATTATTTTTTAATTGGTGGGAGTCAAAAAATATGCTGAAGTGCTGTAATTCAGATCTTGCATAAAGTTGTTGTGGAGGCCCCCTCAGTGAAAAAGGTCTAGACACGCCCCTGTTACAATTTACATGACCATTAAAGGCAGTTATGGGGCCCCCTTCAGCCTGGGCCCTAAGCAATATCCTAATTTCTTCCGCCATTGTGACAGCTCTGGAAACAACTAGGGATGCAACGATTCATTTGAGTCACGATTCGATACGATTTTCGATATGAAGGTCACGATTTCGATTCGATTCGCTACATTTAACATGCTGAACAAGAAATACAAGTTTTAATATTTTTTTCAAAAAATAGAATTGGTCTTCTGTATTGTATCAAAATACACTAGTGCAGATTTTAGCTCTTATAGACCTGTGAAAATACTGTATTAAAGTGCTCAGAACAAGCTTTTAAATGTAACTTAACATTCAAACACCTGAAAGTGCATGAAAGTCTCCAGTGGAGAGACTCCACTATTGACACTTAACGCTATATAATAGTAAAAAGTGCACATAACTTTAGACAGAGGCTGTTACTTTCACCCTGAACTAAACAAATAAAGATCAGTTGTCTCAGTTGTCTTAGATTTTTCTGCAGCTCGGCCCGAGTTTGTAGTTGTCTCCCAGTCGGAGTTGTCAGTATAGTGCACGGTTATTAAGTAGCTCTCTGTAGCTCGTGAGGTCCAGCTCTCCGTTGTCAAAGCGCAGGTTGTTTGTTGTGGCCAATTCATTAACAATGTTTTGGCCACGTCATCGTAAATAGCAGCATGACAGTGTTGGTGAAATATGTACAAGAGGGGATCGCATATCGTAGATGCACTGTTTTCATAAGGTAATGAAAGCCCTCATTTTCAACCACAGAATACGGCTGCAACGCTTTGGCCA
>OMNZ01022470.1:0-16234 GCA_900303255.1 Lesueurigobius sanzi | reverse complement strand
AAGTAAAGATTACTCAATATTTAACATTAATTTAGTAATCGTGATTTGCAAAGTAAAAAGTCTATCAGTGGAATAAGTATTTTTACACTAAAAATATAAAAACATCTGTAAATCTCAGTTTACTTGAAACAAGGTGATATTTCTTATTAAAAGCAAGATTACTCCACTGGCAGATTTCTTTTCACTTGACAAGTCACAATTACTTGAATTATAATTGTATACTTAATTTGAGACATTATAACATGAAAAGATAACATTTTATCCGTGTGCTCTGCTGTTGATGAGTTTCTTGAGTTTGTTCATGTGTTTCAGTGACCTTTAAGGTCACATCCGGGGCTTTGGTAGGTAACATGAATATTTTAAATAAATAATAATGGTAAATAATAGTTCTATGATAGGCAAAAACATTGTTCACAAACAGAGCAGGGCTTGCCTGGCATTGCATCAGATCTGTGATTTACATAAACCGCGCTACACGTCTGAATGCATCAGCTGTTGCCAACCGTTCGGCCATACATCCGCTGAAAATTGCGGAAGAAAACAATAACAGCGATCGCTCCTATTAATTTAATGACTGGGAAACACTGGTGGATCATTTGTCATTCTCTATGTACATTATCTAAATAGGTGGGACGGGGGGAAAACATCTGTGAAACCAAAAGAGGGACAGGTGCTCACCCTACCCATACATGTGTCACACGGTACATGTGTCCATCAGTTGTGTCCTGTCACTGTCAATTTCATATGGGTCAATTAACTGTAGCTTATCATTATATCGTGATCTTTCTGCTTCACCAAGTCCGTTTTTGTAAGCTAGGTATCGTCTCCTATCGTGTAATCATATACTGCAATCAAATACTGCAGTATGAAAGAGAAAAACAACGTAATTTGTCCAATAATTCTCAAACGCGTAGTTAATTCAACGCGCATGATGGAGTGCCTCCATCATGACTGACGCGGGACTTACTTCCGGGCCGTGAAATACCTCAATTGAGCTTTTAAATTATTACTTTAAAATGTCATAACTCGTGACATGAATGGGCTAGAGACTTAGATCAGAGTTGTTTCTGTTCCTGAAAGATGCTTGATTGTATCATGGCATAAACATTTTAACTAACGTCTGACTAAAGTTCACTCACCAGCCCGGTAGGTGGCGACAAATGCGCCGTTTAATGGTGGCACCCGCCATTAGATTCCCGAAGAAGAAGAGGATCCCGACTGTTTGCGACAATTATTACAATATACGGCACCGTAAAGTGTTCCTGTAGAGCGGTCATGTGTTGAGCTCATAATGATAAAAACTACAGGGGTAAGAACTTTGAATCATATTAAAATATAATCGAATGAACTAATATTATAGTGGGCTCTATCATTTAGTTGATGGCGGAGGGTGTACATCAAAGGTTGTTCATAAACGGAGATAGAGCGATGTTTGTAACTGTTAGCTTAGCCGCAATGCTAACCAAGCCACAGATCTGCTGGCAAAAGTGAAAAAACATCACCCACATGTTTTTGAATCTTGTCACCACTTTTGGACATTTTTACGAGACAATAATTAGATTTCTAGTCTTAGTTTGTTGCTAATTTCTGGGCCAATCCACCTGAAAAACTGTCACAAAGTAATGTCTTCTCTTTCAGCACATATGAACTAAGGTCTAATTACTTTCTCATAAATGTGTCCAAAAGTGAAGACAATATCCAAAAACATGTGCGTGATGTTGGCCAGTAGAAAGGACTTTCAGCCATAAGAGTAATATGGCAGGTTTGTGAATCCCATGGCATCACTATCAAACACTGATCAGGGAAAACATTTTGTCAATTTACTTTTTTGGAAAACCCTGTTTCTCTCCCATAGAGGTGTACTGGCTCCAACTGAAATATATTTATAATGTGAATGCAACCGATTCAACTGCACTCATGGCTGAATTAGCACACTATTCTTTTGCTTGTGGGTTTCCTGTTGGATTCAATTTGCTTTTTAATATAAAATATCCCCCTTGCTCCTCTGTTTGATGAGAATGAGAATGTTTACAGGTTTACATGGGACATGAAATATGCAGATGAATGCAGTGCACATATTTGTTGCATTTGCTGAATTAACAATGTAATGTTTGAATATTAAATGGCATTAAAAGCAAAAAAGTAATGAACTATAAAGCTAAAGTTTAGTTAAGCCTTTACAATCTACAATGGTGCCGTTCACTTCACCCTCAGCCTGTGTGAGTGTTGGTGGTGGGAGGGGCCGATGGCGCAGATTGGCAGCTTTGCTTCCTACAGTCTGCCCCAGGGCAGTGAATGAATATGAATTTGACAAACTTGTGATATAAGGGTAAGACATTATAATACATTTTGAGAGAACAGTTTGAAACCTTTGTACATTACTGATATGAATATGAGAACAGTGTCAGGTAAGTTTTCTTTTATTATATTTTCATAAATTAATAAGGGGATTAATGCATAAAATTGACCAAAAGTACTTGTACCATACTTTTGGCATAAAATCTATGGAGAAATAGTGATTTGGTGCAATAATTAGAACACATTTTAGTTTTTTTCCCCCGCACCCGGTGACAGAGATGGTGAAACAAAAAAGAGAAAAAGCAATGTTTACAGTTTATTTAAGTGAACATTTATATAAACTGGCCCAAAACTTTACCTTCATTGTGTCCCCTGAACATCATTATCAGAAATATTCTGGTTTAGTCCTGGTTTAGACCCTGTTTGTCTGTTGCAGATGGAGAAGTACACTCTGTCTCGTTCTGAGGACCAGCCGAGCGTTTGTCCGTTCACTTTTCTGCCCAAAGACACGCCCCAGATCCGTGTCAAAGACGGGAGCAAGATCCGGAACCTTCTGCGCTTTGCCTTGAGCCGCATGGAACCCAGGACAGAGTCTAAGACCGGGTCAAGACCTGGACTGGGATCTCAACGAGGATCTGAGTAAGTATCATGTCCTGTGCTCTGGCGACTGGGGCTGTGCATTATTTCACCAAACTGTTTGTTCTGTCACTGTTGAGGCGATGCGCTGCAGGTGAAAACATTGAGTTTTCATATGAGATTTCTTTCTAGTTTTGTTTTTAATATCTTAGCTCCAATGTCAAAGTAGAAAAAAGATCAAACTCGGCCTGTACGATGTTTTTTTTTTTTTTGCTGAACCGCATGTCCTAGATAACCAGGAATTCAGTCCGCTGTTTTCCACCGTCTCTCACATGTGTTTCCATTCAGAAATATGGACATATTTGGTATCCACGTGGTGTATGTACGTAAAGCCAACAACAAGACACTGTAATCCATATATGATATGAATATTTTTTCTGAGAGAAGCCAGCCGAGAAAAACACGGAACATAATGCGCAGAAGTTACAAAATTTGGAAATCGTCTTGTCTCCAAATTACGTTTTGAAACTCCACTTTAGTAGCAACTACAAACTCCAAACGTTCCAGTCTTGGACTTAACAATATTCTGAAGCTTTTTTCAGAGGGACTTTTCAATATTTAATTCCTGCCTTCCTGAGTTATTGATTTTTTTAACCCAAAAAACGCAAAAGGCAAAATTAGAATGTTTACAGATTTATGCACTAATAACTAGGGTTTCTGTGGTGTATTTATGAGAAATTAAAAGTCATTAAATGAAATGTTAAAATTAAGGCCTTAATCATTCTGCGTCACTGTGCAAATTATGTCCATCAACTAGAAACTGTCAGAAAAAGGCCTACAGTCGTAGTACTGTCAGGAGAGTACATTCAAATATATGATCTGCATCACCCGTGCAACTTCATTCATAACAAATACTAAAATACATATACATATCCAATCAGGACTCAAATTGGTTCTGATATGATTTGCTTCTTGAATTTCTTTTTAAATTATAAAATATGTTTACAAACATTTAAATGATTCTCCTGTGTTATATGATGTTTAAAATTATATCTCCTTCTGTGATTTTTATTTTCTGAAGTAAACTCATTTTTGACAGCTTCACTCCTGTCAGCCAATCACAAGTTATTGGTTGTGTTGCGCTAGAGAGAGCGAGAGGGAGGCTTGGGCATTTAGTGCTAATAACATTGCCAGCGAAGCTAAAGCTAACGTAGCAGCTACGATGTCAGCATGGACTTGCTGTTTGTTGATGAAGGGAAAGGCATCAGCAACGTCAGTCGTTTTTTATTTTAAATATTTACATTAAATTTTTGTAATTTTCATGTAATGCTCGCCATGAGTTGCCCTCCCTCTTTTTGGAAGATAAGGGCAGACAGAGGAGTGCTTTTGAACAATGAAAGGTCTTTGAAGCTAGGCTTTTAGCCCTTTTGGACATAAGATTCCATGTTGGAGTTCCTTCAGGAGTTGCCCCTATATTGCAACAATGTCAGCACCCTGCCACGAGGACCAAAGAGAAGGACCATCCTCGCCCATTAGTCAGAACACTTGGTTCATAGTTATTTGAGCAGCTGTACTGGCACTTTAAGTGTCAGAAACATAGAGATGATGTCAGTGACAGCAATATTTACTATAAAGCTGGTTAGTACATGTGCAGTTTGCTGCAGAATTGTTTGCTGACCTCGGCCTATAGAATGTCAAAGTGGATGTCATTAATTTGAAAATATTTGTCTTTCAGAGAACAAGGACCAGACCAGACCAGTCGAGACCAGGCCGAGTCCCGGGTTAGTCCAGAGTCCGGGTCTGGTCCTGAGAGCCGCTGTGTTGTGTTCACTGCATTGGGAAAAGCCGCCTCCAAAGCCATCACCTGCGCAGAGATCGTCAAGAGGAGAGTACCAGGACTGCACCAGGTACTGGTCAGGACCATGTCGAGACTTGGCATGACCCTGGGTTTGTTCTTTGGTCTATTTTGGTTTAGCCTGGTTCTCTCCTCTGTTACAGGTGACCCAGTTGGCCTACAGCTCAGTCCTAGTTTAGCCCTGGTTTATTCCCTCTTTAGTTGGGTTCTCTCCTCTGTTGCAGCTGGCCCAGTTGGCCTACAGCTCAGTCCTAGTTTAGCCCTGGTTTATTCCCTCTTTAGTTGGGTTCTCTCCTCTGTTGCAGCTGGCCCAGTTGGCCTACAGCTCAGTCCTGGTTTAGCCCGAGTTTAACCTTGGTTTATTCCCTCTTTAGCCTTGTTCTCTCCTTTTGTTGCAGGTGACCCAGTTGGCCTACAGCTCAGTCCTAGACTCGTGGGACCCTCTGGATCCGGGACTTGGTTTGGACTCTCTGACTGTGACCCGGAAGTTGCCCTGTATCTGGATTCTGCTCTCCACCATGCCACTGGACAGGTGCACACTGGGATACCAGACCCCCGGACGCCATGACGACCTGTGGGCCAATCAGGAGCACAAACCGGGGAGCAGGAAGAGGAGAGGGGGCGGGGCAAAGCTGCACAGAGATTCCAGGCCATAGAAATAAAAAGGAGAAATGCCATTTGATGCTAACGGATGCGGACACTTCGCAAGCCTGCTACGCCATTTTACTTTTCAAAATTCTTTATCCTGTACAATGTATTTTTCCTATGACTGTTAAAGATAAAACATTGAAATACTGTATATGAACAGTCTAGATCAGGGGTGCCGAAGAGTTTTTCCATTAGGGCCAAAAAGGAAAAGTATTAGCAGGTGAAGGGCCAAACCTAATACTGTTTAGCATGAAGAAAGATCAAATCCAAACATCTATATCCTTTATTGAATATCCTTTATTTACTTTGCTGTAGTTTGTGTTCATGTTATACAATTCTATTTGTGTCAGGTGTCAACACAACTTTATGGGAGATGAACAGCTTTTGAAAGAAATTTTCAAAAAGAAAATGTCCAAATGTTTTCCCTTAATCATTATTTGATAGTGATTGCATTCACAAACCTGCCATATTATTCTTATGGCTGAAAGTCCTTTCTACTGGTCAACATCATCCACGTGTTTTTGAATATTGTCACCACTTTTGGACACCTTTATCAGAAAATTATTAAGCCTTAGTTTATATGTGCTGTCAGAGAAAATGTTGAACTTTTTGACAGTTTTTGTTTCATGGGGATTGGCCCAGAAATGAGGGATATTAATCATAAACCAAGACAAAAAAAAATTGCATTTTGAGGCTATTCATAGTTACCCACCATAAAATTTTCAGCTGCCCTCAGCGTCAATTTTAATCTATACGCTCTTTAGAATGCTGTGATGTCATTGTGTTAATAAGCAACATCTTGAATGGGGAAAGATCATTCAATATCACAAATAACAGGCCGTTCTAGGAAGCATTTTTGCAGCCGGCGAAGCATTTGTTGCAACAGACTCCGAGCCAATGGCATATTGTATGATTTCTATGTTCCAGACGAGTCCTATGACGAAATAAAGATGGGACTGTGGTCTGGACTCAAGAATGGACCTACAGACTTCCAGTTTGGTTTCTTTAAACGCAGGAGGAGTTTAAGTTTGTGGCTGGCGACACCTGGTGGTTACCCAGTGTACAATAGCCCCATGTTCATGGATCAGTGGAAATGTGCACATGATGGTGAAAAATAAAAGTTTTGTTTGTGAATCTTGAGCTACAACCGGACTTTGAAGACTGACAGCCCCTGTCACCCTGAACGGCATGTACTGCACGTTACTTTGTACAAATAGGGCTGCATAATTACTATTATTGGCAAATAATCCCCGAGTGCTGTTTTCAGTGGAGTTTTTGAGCATCTGTACTTTTCTTGAGTCCTGCTTTTTTGTTGAACGTATTAATTTTACTCCACAACATTTGAAAGGTAAATATAATACTTTGTAATGCACTATATATTTCTATAAAGGTTCAGAAAAAAAATGGCAGCATGTTCTGTTCCATTTAAATGCATTATGCACCCTCCAGAACAGTGCAGATGTGTACAGTTGCTGTAAACTTCACAGAAAGGTCTCGTCCGACCCGGGGATCGGACTGTGAAGCACAAGCACGAACCACTGCGCTGCTGTACCACCCATTTAATATGTGAATGTGGATTACATTTGATTTACATTTTATCACGCTCTTGGACTTGTCAAAGATCAGTAGTGAGTTTGGTTTTGTGTAATACAAAGTTTTGTTTTTTTTTCCTCCCCAATGAACTGTCTGTGGCCATAGATATCCCATTGACTTCCATTATAAGTCTATTAAAATCTTTATTAGTAGTTTCTCCTGTTCAAAAGAGGTAACATTACTGTGTTTTCTTTCAGTTCATACTGAAATGGAAGCATTTACTGTAATTGCTAAAAGTTAAAAAAAAAAGGCTTTTTTATAGAAGGCTATATTTCCCTGTTGTGTTTTATATTCATAATGTAGTGATTTGTCTATGGAGTTATGAGGGTTGTTCTGGAAGGGGGTGTATTTCAGTATAGTGTTTGGGTTTGTAAAAAGAACAAAAACCCAACCTCTCAGGTTAAAAAAAAAAAAGGAGTATACAGTACTACTGTAACAAAATCAGGTATAGGGCCTTTAACTTAAGTAACAATTTACTTGAGCAACTTGCTTGTATTTGGTTTGTTTTTTGACCAGTCATACTTTTACTCAAGTAAGAAATTCAAGTACTTTGACCACTACTGTTGAGAACCAAAACAAAAAGTTATGTCAAATGTTATTGTTGTGAATAATTGTCAATAGCATGTTTACCTCAGATCTGGGGCACAGGTACTGGTCACCAGCCCTACATCAGGGGCTAAAGGTTAATGAGCGTTAAGTGTATGTGTGTTCACCGTGACAGAAGCAGCTGGTGCCGCTCTGATCCTCTGATCCTCAAACTCAAGAGATTAACCTCAACTTTCCTCTCTCGCTCATTCTCTCTCAACCTAACACACCTCTCCTCCTCCCTCCGTCTCCTCTGTTCTCTGTCCCCATCTCTCTCCTTCTCCCTCTTTGTCTCTTTTGTGTAGTCCTTTCTCATGTGTGTTCAGGTTAACCCCAAACACACGCCTCTCCATCCCCCTCTCCCCTGTAGCCTCTGTTCACTTGCTTCCTCTCTCTCCCTGTCTCCTCTCCCCCTCTTTCCTCTGTTCACTCTCTCTCCTCTCGATGGCTCCTTGGTGGCTGCTCCTCCTGGTTTTGGCCTCTGCTCGGTCCCAGGTGCGAGTCCCGGTTCCTGTGGTGTGGATGGTGCCTAACGGGTCGCACGCAGGGCAGGACTGGACTCTCGCCCTGCTCCCGGCTTTGAGACTGGCCCTGGAGGACCTGAAGGAGCAGCCGGGACTACTGAGGAACCACGAGCTCCAGCTGCATAGCGTGGACACCCAGGTAGCTATCAGATGCCCTCCCATCATCCTCTGCTTCAGTGGGCTTTAGTTTCTTTCACCTCATCATTTCAGCTCACTAAGGGCTCTGGGCATGGTATGCAAAGTTCTTAAGAATGTAGATAGGGCATTGCTATTGTAATATACTGTATTGGACCGAATAGTAAGCTCTTCCATGTTGTGATTGTCCTTTCAGACCTATAGTGCAATGTAAACAATAAGGAAACACCACTTTTGTAAATACTGACTGAGCAAACACAGTTTTTGCATTGTTTTAACACTGACTTTCCTCTTGGAAACACGTATACATTAGTTTTATACTATTTAAACACAATTTAAAACAACATTTATAATTTTACTTATGCAAGAGCCTTTAAACGTAATTTGAAGTAATTTCATATATTCCAAGTTATAGTCTCTTTGAAGTAAGTAGTGCAATTTATGCAAAAAAAAAAGTACAGCAATACCTTCCTATTCATTTCTACCTATTCTATTCTTACTATGTTTCCCAAAAAACACATTTGTTTGTATGAGCATAGTGCTGAAAGAAGAAAACACACAATTTGACCAATATTTAGCTGATGAACTTGAGCCAGTGATAGTTACTAACATTAGACGGAGTGGTGTAAAATAGTGCTAAAGACACAAGAAACAACAATCCTTTAAAAATATACAAAACTCCATATTTCAGAGTAAATATATCTTGACTGAGATTCCTAGACTCCATTACCAGCAATACAACATATTCAAAAACAATTTTTGAAAACTTTTTTTATATACTCATTTATTTGTCAGGGACAATGCAGTCAACATAGTTACAATTCAAGTTTGCAGCTGATGGGACGCATAAAGAATTTATAGCTTGTGCTAATTTTCAACTCCTGTCCCTGGTTTGGGCCTTTCTACACTATTTACAAATACACAATAAAAGTCTGTAGTACAAAACTATTGTAAAAACATTTACAGCATAATCAAAAATCATTCACATACAAAGTGCTACTTACAAATGGGTGCATATTTGATTTGTTTTCAACCAGGCCTTCAGCCTTGAGGTGAACATTTTGAACTCGGATATGGTCTTAAGTTCAGTGGGAAGTGAATTCCACAGCTTTGCACTTTTGTATGAAAAGGCAGACTGCCCAAATGAAGTCCTGCAGAGTGGGACTTCATTTGGTCAGTCTGCTTTTTCATACAAAAGTGTATCTCAAATTGTGATGTTTTATGTAAATTAAAATAAGATTAGAAATCAAGACAAGAAAAAAATATGCCCGCAAACAGGGATGTGCAGGGATAATAAATTGGGGCGACAGTGGCGCAGGTGGTAAAGCGGGTCGTCTCATGATCGGTAGGTCCGGGGTTCGAATCCCGGCTCCTGCAGGTGCAGACTGTCGTTGTGTCCTTGGGCAAGACACTTCACCCAATGCCTATGTGTGAGTGGTTGGTGGTGGTCGGAGGGACCGTTGGCGCAGATGTGAGCAGCCTCGCTTCTGTCAGTCTGCCCCAGGGGAAACTGTGGCTACAATAGTAGCTTACCACCATCAGCGTGGAGTGAATGAGCCCCCTCCCTTTCATGTGTGAAGCGCTTTGGGTGTGACTATGTCATATGAAAAGCGCTATACAAATAACATTCCCTTTCCCTTTCCCTAAATGTTTTGGAGTAAAACAAGAAGTGGCAACAGTGGAAGCACTAACACAGGGCATTATGAAAGACGTTTTTTGATAGTGGGCTGAAAAGAACCGCTGTCACTGATTCAGTTGCAGTTGAAGTATTAATTTTACTTTTATAATATATTATTTATTCTGCTGTCAATGTGTGTTGCACACATGATACATACAGTATGTTTTCCCTTTGCATTTGAAAGCCTTGTTAAGGCAGTGTGCGCAGGTGGAGTGAGGTGAGGGGGTACATAGCTGATAAATTAGTATGGACTAATTGTAGCTTCCTTCCCTTCATGTGTCTGTCTTAACACACGCTACATCATCCTATTTTTTTTTCATTTCACAATTTATATTTTCATCCTATTCTAAATAAGGAGCTGGCTCCATCAACTGAGCCAAACTGCTATGAGCTTCTGGTAGCCCGAACTGAACGCTAAGAGGGAAAGACACGCCCTCAATGTCCATTGTTAATTCACAGTCTATGGGGGGAATGACAGGCGATAGGAGGGCGTACACTACTAACACCTACTGATGGAAAAATAAAGTTTTTCTTCCTGGGGTTTAAAAAAACAGAATAATGGCAGAGCCTTTAATCTGCAGAGGGTCTAGATCATTTTCTTTCAATGTTTCAGTGTGATGTGTCGCGGACACTACAGTCGCTGTTCGAGTTGAAGTGGGCCGGGCCTGGGCCTCTGTTAATCTTGGGAGGGGCGTGTCCTTCGGTGACATCACTTCTCTCACCTGCGCTACCTGCTCTGCAACTGGTCCAGGTACAAACCAGAACTAAACCAGGCCTAGACCAGGTCTGAACCAGGGCTGACCCAGGTTTTTTCACACAGGTGACATTCTTGGCCCCGCCCCCACCACTCTCTCACAGGAAGTGGTTTGGTCACATGGTCAGCACGGTGCCATCTGATTGGGCGTTGAATCGGGTGCTGGTGAAGCTGCTTCGGACCCTGGACTGGACCATGGTCGGACTGGTCTCAGAACAGACCCCGGGAATCTCTCAGGTCTGGGACATCAGTGGTTAGCACGCTCACAAGAAGGTCTTGGGTTTGGGGAGTGACATGAATTCTTGGCCACATGTGCAGCAGCCTTAACGTGCATATGACAAATCACCAAAACAAGTAACCACTGTTATATTTAAGAATTCACATATTTTTATATTTAGATTTCTTTGATTTAATATTTTTCCATGTTTTCATTGATCCTTGAGAAATGTATGGACCTATCTCTGTCACTGCCTTTCTAGAACATAAAAAAATCTACTTTTCTTGATAAAATGAACCCTTCACTATTGTAAAGCTATTGTAAAACAATTCTGATGAAACGTTTTCATTTTAAAATAGTGCTGATTTGGTAAAAGCCCCACACGACTGTAGCCTATTAAATATTAATAATGGCTTACACTTGTATTGAACGTTAGAAGCCTGTGCTACTATTGTAGTCTGCAGACTGACCATTTACCACGTTGCTAAAATGTGCTGTTTGTTTGCTGATCTCTAGTTATGTCAGTGCCCTCTGCTGGACAAGTGTGGAATTCCTTTGTTTTTTTTTGGCTGCCCCCGAGTGGCTGGCATGAGCATTTTGGTTATTTCTTTAAAAATTCATAACCCCACACAGGAATGGGCTAGAGACGTCCTTTTTTCACATACTCAAACATAAGTATACTGGATTAAAGTATCTCGCTTGGGTATTTGACACCCCTACACTAGACCAGGGGTTCGCCAAATCCTGTTGGAGGCATACTTTCTATGTATTTTTAATGGAAATTGTGTTTTATGTGGGCGTCGCATAACCCCCAACAACTCCCAATAACAGTTATATTGGGAGTCGCGGCTAAAAAAGTACATAATTTCATTACTTGTACTAGTCAAAGTACAGATACTACTGGTGAAATATTACTCCAATGAAAGTTTCCCAGTGAAAAATGTACTTAAGTTAAACTACTGAAGTATTTGCTTTATAAAGTACTTAATTATTTGAAGTAAAAAGTACATTTCATTTTGTGTTGTGAATCATAACTTTACGGCTGCAAAAACATGAAACTTATGAATATACAATACTTCTGAAGATGTATTTGAGTCTTTTCCTCTTCTCGTGCAGATATAATTGACCAAAGAATAGAAAAAACAACACGTTCATAGTAAACACCATTGTATGGTTAGAGGCATTGAATTATGTAAATTAAATCAATTAATCAAAGTTTATTTCTACAGCACTTTACAATAACACTCGGCAGACCAAAAACATAAAAACAGATGAAAAACATCAATATCATTACAAAACACAAAATGTAATAAAGACTAATCCAGGCTGAAAACAGTTCTTTTTAGCTGTGCATATGGAAACTAATAATGCACTCTTCGCTTTTAATGTAATTCATTCATTATTTTATGTTTTATTGATTGATTTTATTTGTCTTTGTCTTTACACTTTGAATTGCCTTGTGTATGAATTGTGCTCTACAAATAAATTTGCCTTGCCTATTATATTATATTTTGCCAAATGTAGAGTAGTAATAAGTAGTTTTAAACAAAAATACTATTCAAATAAAAGTACAGATCCTCAAAAACTTTACTTAAGTACAGTACTTAAGTAAATTTACTTTGTCCCTGCCCACCACTGGATTGCAGCTAATGCTATGCTAGCACTATAACAGTACAATACAGTACAACAATAACAGAACAGCACTCGGGTTCAGATCGGGGAGGTTGTTCTTCCCCATCACCAACATGTGAGAGTTAAAGTCTCTCAGTGGGAGACTTCTGATGTGTTGAAACTTTGTGCTCCTGTGTCCTCAGACCCTCAGAGACCTCTTTCTACAGTTGGACCAGGCGCACGTCCAGGTCCTGTCCTCTGTCAGGTTCTCAGATAACGCCTGCTCCGCCCTCCAACAGCTTAAGGTACTGGCCCCACTAATGCCAATGCTCCTGGTGTAAAATGTGCCCTTAGAACTCAAGATTCAAGATTCTTTATTTGTCAAACCATGTGAATGGTTCGAAATTATGTTTCTCTCATCCTTGATTGTGGAGCGGGGGGAGGGGAAAGAGGGGAGGGAGGGGAGGGAGTTCAGCTTCCCGATGGCCCTGTGTACGAAACTGTTCCTCAGTCGATTGGAACTGACCCGTAGATTCCGCAGTCTCCTCCCTGAAGGCATCACCCTGAAGAGACTGTGTGATGGGTGCGACAGGGTCCCTGGCGATTTTTGATGGCTTTGCGGGTGAGGGGAGAGGGGCTCCACAGAATCTGGATATCCAATAAAAGTTATAGTCGAAGTGATCATCAAAAAAATCCAGTCTTCTTATTTTACCCTCCATTCGAATTCTCCTCTTTATTGTCAAAACGTTTGGGCCTGTCTGTGGAGTTTCTGTGGCGTTTGCATGTACTCCCTGTGTGATCCTAGCCCTAACAGCATCTGAACTTCTGTTAAGGACAAGGACATTCGCATCTTCATCGCACTGTTTGAGGAAGAGTCTGCCTCCGAGCTCTTCTGCTGTGTGAGTACCACATAAACATTCATCTATTACTGAAGCCCTTTACAAGCAACACTCTGTGAGCTGTGACTGCTGTAGGTGACGTTCCTCTTGCTGTAAGTCATACATACATGTTTAACGAGGCAGGGAGTAGTCTAGTTTCCTACCAGGGTGCACCCCGTGAACACACCACCCCGTCCCCTGTCTCTGCCGTGGCCTGAGTAGCAGAGGGACCAAAGGTGTGCATACTGTAGCGTCCTTGTCAATTCAGGGCTGTTTGTCCGTTGTCTTGGCCGCTGATGCAAGTAAGTCAATTTGATTTTTATTGTCATTTCTTTTGATTTGAATCAAAATTAAGTTCTCTCAAACCCTTGGTGTGGGGCAAAGGGGACAGGGAAGGGAGGGAGTTCAGCTTCCTGATTGCGTGATAGATAAAAGTGTTCTTCAGTCGACTGGACCCGGCCCCATATTCCACAGTCTTCTCCCTGAAGGCATTACCCTGAAGAGACTGTGATGGTTGCATATGGTCACCTTTGTGGGTCATGCAGTAGGATGCATTGCTCGCACCGTACCACACAGTGATGCAGCTGGTCAGGGAGCTCTCTATAGTCCCTCTGTGGGGGGTACACATGATGGGGGCGGGGACTCCAGCTCTTCTCAGCTCCAGGAGAAAGTAGAGACTATGATTACCTTTCTTGACCAGTGATGTAGTGGTCCAAGAGAGGTTCTCTGTGATGATAAAAACACAAAATGCCCCCATTAACCTGCTTTCCTCTGGGCTCCTCTCGCAGGCCTACAGACTCAACCTGTTCGGGCCCCGGATCCAGTGGCTGCTGCTGGGGGCCCATGGTGGCTGGACCCTAGGCTGGACTCAGTCTCACTGCTCCACTCAGAGTCTCCTGATCGCAGCCGAGGGGTCCATCCGGCTCCAAGTCCAAGGTCTGAGGCTAAACCAGGGGCCTGGAGTCTCTGGGCGGGTTAGTACCAAGACTGGACTAGGACTGGACTAAACTAGGAATGGGCCAAGACTGAATCTTGATCCAATGCTACGAAACTGATTGAACTTAACCTGGATAAGTTTCTCTGACTCAGTGAGACTAACCCAGGCATGAGCGCCTCTGGATAAGGGGTTCTGTGAAGTGGGTTATGGCTGAGTTAACTGTGGTTTTCTCTGTGGAGGAGGTGGAGTCTGTGCTGAGCAGCCAATCACAGCCAGCGACACCATGGTGATAGTTCACCTGAATATCAAAATACAACTGTGAACAAATAAATATCTCAGTAAAAGCCGATGCCCAAAGGTTGATGAGCCACATTTCTCTTGTGTCCCAGAGCGCTGAGGAGTACGAGCAGCTGTACCTCCGCCGTCTCTCTCCCTCCGGCCTGAAGGTGACGCCACTGCACGGGTTTGTGTATGACGCTGTGTGGTTAGTGGCTCTTGCCCTCAACCGAGTCCTGGAGGAGTCCGAAGTCCCGCATGAGTACGGCACCATGAACACAACCCAAGACTATAGCACCTTAGACGCTCCACAGCCCATAAACCTGAGCTCGGACCGGCTGCTGCAGGCAGTGAAGGCAACACGCTTCAGCGGAGTCACCGTGAGGAAAACTGGGACTGGACCGGGACTAGACCAGGACTGGATACTGACCCTGAATGGGACAGTGGGCCGGGACTGAACCAGGTCTAAACCATGACTGAACCATGACTGAACCAGTACTGAACTTCAACAGGACAGGTCTAAAGCAGGTCTGTCTCTTAGGGCCCAGTGCTGTTCCGCGGGGGAGAGCGAGTGGCGAGTCTCGAGTTGATCCAGGCACAAGGTTCTGTCTGCTGTTATTTACTAACGTGAGAAGAGTTCTGTGTCGTTCCAACGATAATGACCCAGTTTGTACGTGTCTCAGGCAGCAGCAGCGTGTTGGTCGGAGAGTTCCACAGCAGTGACGGGAATCTAACCCTCAACCTGCACCTGCTCAAGTTCAAAGGTCAGACATGCACTAACATTACCACAGAATGCCCCATCAATATGAAGCATACTGAGTCCTGACTGACTCCTGGGTACTCCTGACTAGGGATGGGTGCCAGGATAGCATCGGGAGAAAATAACCTGCCCTGCTCTACTCTACACTGCTCTACTCTACTCTACTGTACCTGCTTTTGAAGTGTTTCCATCAGTCCACTTTACTGCTAACTGGTACTGTTTTAGTACCTGCTTGGCCCTGGTATGGAAACACAATTAAGCCAAGTAGAGTAGAGTTGAATAAGGCAGAGTAGAGTAGGGTAGATGGAAACCAGCCCTAAAGCTACTTCCAAACAGTGTTGGGGACTAACTAAATATATGTATTTAAAATATGTATTCAGAATACTCATTTTGAGTAACTGTATTCAGGTACAAATACTCTCTCATTTGAGGGTATTTCGAATACAGTTACTTTTCAAATACCAAAGGAATACAGAGAGGGAGAGAGGAAGGAGAGAGGGGAAGGAGAGAGAGAGAGAGGGGAAGGAGAGAGAGGAAGAAGAGAGCGGAAGGAGAGAGACAAAGAGAGGGGAAGGAGAGGGAGAGGAAGAGAGCGAGAAAGAAGAGAGAGGAAGGAGAGAGACAGAGAGAGGGAGAGGAAGGAGAGAGAGAGAGGGGAGAGAGAGAGGAAGGAGAGAGACAGAGAGAGAGGGGAAGGAGAGAGAGAGAAGGAAAGAGAGAGAGAAAGAAAGAAGAGAGAGGAAGGAGAGAGACAGAGAGGGAAGGAGAGGGAGAGGAAGAGAGCGAGAAAGAAGAGAGAGGAAGGAGAGAGACAGAGAGAGGGAGAGGAAGGAGAGACAGAGAGGGAGGGAGAGAGAGAGAGAGAAAGAAGAGACAGACAACAGTTGGTGTAAAAGTGTTGCTACATAA
>OMNZ01022468.1:0-10610 GCA_900303255.1 Lesueurigobius sanzi | reverse complement strand
CATGTTATACTGTATGTATCTATGTGTATGTGACAAACTAAACTAATAGATGAATGGTCATGAAACATGCCAGAAAAGTTATTTTTACGCACCAATAAGGTATGAATCGTGTGTGCCTCCCGGGTAACGTGGCACCACATCGAGCAGGATGTATTGGGAATCCGCTATGATTTGTACATTTATGGAATGGTAACGCTTTATTGAGGTATGGAAATGGATCAGGTGATGGAGCTTTAATGCGCACGTGAGTACAGTCAATGGCACCGATAATGTTTGATAAGCTGCCACTGAATGAAAGCCAATCTCGTGCGCATTTAGTCCTATTTATAAGCGTTGGCATTAATTGCAAATATGTACATTTTAGCTGTAATGATTGCTATTAAGAAAACTAAAATTAAGTTATTTCTGAGCGGACATAAGGTTTATGTAGTTAATTATACTTATATTTACATATTTCCTGAAATTAATCAAGACGGTGCACTTTTTCTTTCAAATGTTTTTGGACTACTTATAAAGACATCGAAATAAGACTCCAGTTGCATGTTGAGCATGCTCGTGTACAGAACTGGACATTTTTTTGCGCGTACGAGTCCTCCTGACTGTTCGTAGGATTTGTTCGTCCAGACGAACGTTTTCCGCTAAGAACAAATTTCCCAAAAACCGCCCTACGAAGGCGTTACGAACAAATTTGTTCGTAAGTTCGTTTCGTGAATGAGGCCCATTGTTTGGAGTCGTTACTGCTTGAAGACCCAACACTGCTCATCTTCATCTTAAGCTGATAGTTTATTATCTCTACTTGATGCAGCTGTTTTCGCACTATTATTGTACTATGTAAGTTACCTTATTATGACACTGCTTCATGTAAATTTATAGCAGTTGAGTCCTTGAAATGCATTGCTATGTTTCCATGACAATCAACTGTATGGGCAGCAGAGCTAAGTAGTACTTACTGTATCCAGTGTCATGTGAACTCTGCCATTTAGGATGCTTCTTCTTCCTCGCTCCTACGGTTTCTCCTTGGTCAGTTTAAACACTGATGTCGAGCTTAAACAGGGCTGCTTTTGTCCTGGATGTAGTTCGAGACGGCACTCATAAGTGAGATCTCAGAAGCGGCGCACAGAGCGCGGCCCTGAGGGCATCTTATCACTGCACCAACTCACACTCCACCAGCCTACTCCAAACCCACTGAGATCCACATTATTCTCCAAGCCCACAGAGACATGGAGGTGCTCAGCTCTCAGTGCACTCACATGGATCCTCTCCTTTTGCAAACACTGGTGAGTGGCAGCTTGGCAGACACACAAACACAAAAATACACAGAGCAGCCAGTGCTATTGACAGGCAGATGCCCACAGCCCACACAAACTGCATCTCTTTTCTGCTGATTGACAGATTGGCATCAGGATGGGACTGAATGTAGATGTCTGACATATGTATGTACCTCACGTGGAGATCCATTACCCACCACTGCCACACATGTGCACTTCTCTGTGGCATCTTTACAGTACTGAGTGCCCAAGACTGCGGTCCAAGAATAGAAAGACAATCACACTTTATATTACGGAATTCAGCCCAGGTTTCAGATGCCATTTTTAGACATCTCTGCAGAAGAGTGCACAGATTAATAACACCCTTTGTAATAAAATGTATATTTATTCAACATCTTGTATTTTATTGCTACAGCTTTTCTTCGTGCGCAGTGTGGGATAAATGTATAGTACTTGGTGGATTGAGTGGGTGGGGGCAGATGGTGTCTTATTATGTTGTCACTGACTGAGGCAGAGCAGACGAGCCATTTGTCTCTATATTGTAGTGAGTTAATGTTTTGAAACAGTAATTACCTTTTGGGTGTTTGACAAAATGATGAGAAGAACAGGCACACAACAGAAGTACGCAGCACTCCAACTTAGCGCTCCATGTGGACGCGGACTGTGACGGACAGGCGGCCCTGACCCCTGACCTCCGCTGTCACATCACTCTTATTTCTATCTGAACGCATGAGGCCCGACTGACTGATAAAACATTCACTTGCCACCTTTTCAATAGGAAAATCAGATCCAAGCGCGTCACAGAAGTACTCAATATTCTTACTTAACTAAAAGTACAGATACATAACTAAGTATCTGATGAAATTTCTACTTAAGTAAAAATATAAAAGTGTCCACTGTAAAATCCACTTCATAAGTAAAAAGTATTATTAGTAGTAGTATTTATTTTAGTAGTATTTTCTAAGAGTTTAACGTGCAGGACTTTTTTAATGCTTTAAATCAAACCAGGACTAAACCACAGCTAAACGATGAATAAATCAGGTCTAAACCAGGACTAAACCAGGGCTAAACCCGGTATAAACCAGGACTAAACCAGGGCTAAACCTGGTCTAAACCAGGACTAAACCAGGTCTAAACCAGGACTAAACTAGGTCTAAACCAGGACTAAACCAGGTCTAAACCCGGTATAAACCAGGACTAAACCAGGGCTAAACCCGGTATAAACCAGGACTAAACCAGGGCTAAACCCGGTATAAACCAGGACTAAACCAGGGCTAAACCAGGACTAAACCAGGTCTAAACCAGGTCTAAACCAGGTCTAAACCAGGACTAAACCAGGACTAAACCAGGTCTGAACCAGGTCTAAACGAGTAAACCACTTAAGTCTTTCTGGGACTAAACCAGTTCATCGTAGAGAGGTCACTTTGAAAATTACTTTTAACCCAATTTTAAAAATGTAGTGGAGTGGAAAGTACAGCTACAGGGTCTGAAATGTAGTGAAGTCATAAAATGTACTTAAGTAAAGTAAAAGTATATAATTTGTACTTTTTACTTTGTTTCTTTCCACCTCTGCAGTTTTTGCTTAGCTGCGCACATGGCAACCGAAAGCATTTCATCAGCACTCATTTCATTTCCGCTCGTTCTTAAGTATGTCTAATTCATTTGTTATTGTGATTGTATGAACTCAGAATGCGGCTTTTGTCAAGGAGGCACTATGAACGATTTGCAGATGAGTTATGCTCTTAAACTCGCCTACCACCATTAGCCTTCAACTCCTTTCTCCTTTATATGAATTCAATTAAGTTCCTTCCCATTTCATATTCATCCCATGTACCACGATACAATACTTAACATTCCACGCAGCAAATCAAAAAAACATATGTTTCTTTTCTTGTATGGTCCACTCAGACGTTTAACAATTTGATATTATTTCCTTTCTATTTCGCTCCTCACTGTGCAGCCCTTACAGCCACATTTAATAAGGCACTTGGAGACTCCTGGCCAGTGTAGCGAGTCTGTCACACGTCAATGCATGGCCAAAGTGATAAAAGGCTACAGTGTGTATGACCCCTCCGTAAAAAGTGGGGGGTCATAGTAGTAGGAGTACGGCGGCTGAAAGGACAGTGTGGGAGCCGCTGGAGCTAAATGCCACTGTAATGTCAGCCGCCTGCGATCGTAAAGAGAAGAGATGAAGGTTAAGTTGTTTTTGTTTGGGGGATTTGCTTTCCGAGTGGTTATATTCTATCAGGATCAATGCGATTATTACGGGCTTTATTCAAGGCCAGAGAACAAGAGCGCGCGGCGAAGTGTGGAAGCTTTGAATTATCAGCAGGATTAAGCCGTGGCGGGGAAAGAAATTGTGGTTTTGTTATTAACTTTTAGGAAGGTCAGGCGGCCGCGCATCCGGCGTCGATGGAGCGCAATCAATATTACATACCTGCTCTTTTCACCGGGAGCGGCTCTCTCCGGGTTGTGGAGGATTTGAGGAGGTGAGAGGACTACTTCAACGCTAATAAAGGTACTGTTACTTCAATAATATTACTCATCCAATCAATCTAGCACAGTCCAATCAATCTTAAAAACGAAGAAAATGCAATACTTAGCTCCACCACTGAATGATAAAACAATAAATAGGAATAAAACAGATTAAAAACAATAGATATTAATACAACTAATTCATAAAGTGGGTTTTAACTCATATTTATTTGTATTAGTACCATGAATAAATTTGAAATGTGATACTTTAAATATAAGGATCTATGGTGAAACTGCGTACTGTACTACTACTCCTATTATTACTGCTGTTGTTGATTCTACAGTACTGCTACTATCATAGATAAAGGTTCTCAAGCTGTCATCTGTACTGCTGCGGCGTTATCTGCAACAACTCATCTTTTAACAGCAAAGCTACATATACAGGAGCCTTGTTATTGGTTCCACCTCCTCCTCTCTTCTAGAGTCTGCATGAATCCAGCCTGATGCTGAATATAGTTAGCTCTGATACAGCCTGTTGAAGTGCGAGGTGAAATGAAACACTCAAAAAAGTACAAAGAACCAAGGCACTCCTCCCACATTAAAGTAAATGTAAATAGAGAACTATAATGTGGGACAAGTGCCCTGGTTCTTGGTCCATCCATCCATTTTCTTCCACTTTATCCAGGGCCGGATCGCAGAGGCAGCAGTCTGAGCAGAGAAGCCCAGATTTCCCGATCCACGCACACCTCCTCTAGCTCTTCCTGGGGGATCCCAAGGCGTTCTTTGTTTTTGATTAAAAACTCCTGTACACTTGCACTTCTACTACTGCTCCTCCTATCCTCAATAAAACCTGTTTGTGCGACAAACACAATATACAAATAGTATTTCTACAACTACCACTTCTACTGCCACTCAGACCACCCACTTGACCTTGTGTCATTTCTATTCTTGAAGCAGACTACAGTATTGTCCTTCTTACATAAACTTGCCCAAAGGCCCAAGGCTAGCTGTGTGCTGGTAGAGATCAACAGATCACAATACTTTATACAATGGTTTCCTCGAATGTGCTTTTCTGTTTGTGGGATCTTTAAACATAGTCGAGGCTGGAGCATGAGTCAAACTCGGCAGGCTGTAATTGTGCTAAAATAAGGCGGCGCTGAAGGGAAATGGGGGCAGTGTTAAAGCGCTGGACATGAGAGGAACAGACCTCCTTAAGTCTGTGCCCTGAAGTCATTAACAGGCTGCTGCGAAGAGACTGTCCTCCCCTCGAGAGCCCATGAAGATAAATGATGGTCCACGGACTGCAGTATGTGTGCGATATGGCTTTTTATGGAGGCCGTAAAAAGTTTGTGCAAAGAGAAACAAATCCGGGTCAGCTGAGGCTCGGGCTTGTATTGGCAGGCCCAGATGCCCCGCCGTCTGCCAGCTCTGCCTGTTAAAACCTAAATAGACAGCTACGATGCGCACACACAAAGATGATCCGCCGCTCTGCACAAAATGCCCCATGGAAAGAGCGGAGCTGGAGCCAAGCCTGACACCAGAGGGATTTGGGGGCTGAGGAGGCATTTTTCTAAGATGATTGTGCAGACAATGTTTTCGCACACGGGGGGGCCAAAGTGGTGCCACCAGATGGGAGTGAAACCCCGCTGATATAAGGGCTTAGGCAGATCACAGATAATGTGTACACACAAAGGCAAGACTCTTAAGCAATATAATCTGTGTTTTTTTGACTTAAGAGATGTCCTTCATTGCAAAGCCCATCTTTTACCCCAGATAGTGTATAGATGAGATTTACTGTATATAAGCTATTCCCAGTAATAGCTGAATTTTATTGTTTTCTGTCAATTCATCCCATGCGCACATCGCTCATGAGGATCAAACTGTAAAAGTGCACCTCATAACCTTTATTTAGATATTACAATACAGGTGAGTGCACATGTCTTTAGTTTCTTGTAATTGACTATATAAAATATTGTATCACAATATTAGGTGATGCAATATCTGTATCGCAAGAAGCCAAAATAAATTCTGTTTTAGTTATGACTTTCCTAATTTAATTACTGGTTTGGTTCTGATTTAGTGCTTTTGGAGTCTTCTTTTGACACAATTTGCTGAAAAAGATATTGTGTGTGTCTGAATTGAATGGAGCGGTTTATCTAAGCATCGCATTAATATCGTTGCATGCCTGTATCGTACATCGCAAGTTTTTTTCAATATCGCGCACCCCTACTTCCAAACAACAATTTGAATATTACCTTGTAGACCATGCTTTCTAACTTTTGAATGAATACGCAGAAAAGAAGACCCTCTGAGATACTGGAGACACTGTACAATGCTATCGAGTGCAACGCCAGATGTCTTCAAATACCATCTATCTGCCATAACAAAAAAGCTTATTCTTTCTTTTATATTTCTGTGTGAGAGAAGCCTGTTTTGAATGTACTTGTACCCCTTGCTCAGTGCCACATATGGAGAATTTCATTTCTCTCAGTTAATTGACTCACAGCGCTGGCTCCGGAGAGTGAAGGGGCTGTCAGCTGTCACTTCCAGATTAGGCCCTCTGCTGTTGTTGGAAAGAGAAGCTATTGTGTTTATCTACATTGGCGGCTGGAAAAAGGCAGCGGGGAATACATCTCTCTCTCTCTTCCTCCCTCACTCTCTTTCTTTCTCAGCACCTGCCCCTCAAAGCTCCACCTCTGGCAGCAGTGCAGGCTCTGGCGTTAAGTCTTCCTGCTCATTCTGCCTCATCTTTTGGAGGAACTTGTCCCACACAGCAGTGGACCAGTGGCCTGTATTGACTGAGGGCAAGTTGTGCTAACTGCCCTGAATATGCCTTTCTTGTTATTTAACATGTTCTTATTGACAGAAAGGCGAGCGATTCACTCTGACCTGGGTTATATACAGCAGGTGGGCCACATCTCCTCTCCAGTCTGTGTTTTGCCAATTACTTCTCCGGGCCTCCAGCACACAGTCTCTCTGGTGTCCCGCTGCGCCAGAGTGCCTATTCTCTGTGATTATTTCATCACGCTGGAGTTTGAGCTGCAACAAAAAGGGAGCAGATGAATGGCAGTTGGGCCTGTGCTCTGATTCTCTTAATTTTCGCAGAGGGGTCTGGCCTTGTTACAAACTGGTGGCTCTGTCAAACGCGGCTGATGAGTTGGCAGTTATTTGTACCTTTTGTGAGGCAGCTTTCACACAGTATGGCTGCAGCGCTGAAAATGTGTCAGAGCTGATACTCGAGCACCGGCTTGATGTAGTTTCCCATTTCAAAGTGCCACAAGGCAGAAACTAAGTCTCCGAGGAGGGCCGCGGAGAGGTTAGCACACAGGAAATTCCTCTATTTGTAAACTCAAGGGCTTGTTTGTTTTCAGCTGATTTGCTAAGCACTAGCCGTCTGTTCACACTCCTGCTGCAGCGTTTGATGTGTCTCTTTGCTACTTATGCAGTGTTGTGTTGACATTTGACCAGAGTGCTTCTGTAATCTGTTTTTCTCCTCTGGCTGCTTGTGAGCAGGAGCTGTATAAACATGTCGTTCCATGGCGGGGGGCGAATGGATCACTCCTTATTACAGGAAGCCACCGAGACAAGAGGCGCGTTACAGTTAGGTTTGATCAGGCCCAGTCGAGGCAGGTCTGACGCATGAACCCGCGCATGATGTTTATGTATGCGTTCACCTGCGCAGCTACAACCCCTCGACTGCGGCCCTGACAGATCCCGAGCCTTCAAACTCACTGTGAAAGTATGACTCGGTGAGGCCAGCTCTTCCTCCTGTATCAGCGCTGTGTCACCTCCGCTGTCATCACTTCTGCATCTGCCCTGAAGCCCCGTGTGTGTGTGTGTAGCCTCTCTTCCTCTCTCTGCTCCACATGTGTCTGCTCCTGTGCCGCGGACACCATCACACCTGAGAGCGCGGCCGATGCTCCGCTGCGCTCCACTTCTCTGACACTGATCAAACATCATGTGTCTCTCTCTGGACTCTGCAGCGCGTCGGGCTGTGGCCTGTACTTTTACATGCCCCACTGAACTACTGACGGGACACTCTCCGCTGAGGCCGGTTTTCAGAGGAACACCCAGATATGACTGGGGTGGTGTGCGTCGCCGCAGCAGGTAGGAAGTATTCGAAAAACAAGGAGGTTAGCGCTTGAACCTGGCACAGCTGAGTGACTTTATCCTCATAATCTCTACTATTTGACATGCTCACTTTACAATAAGTGGGTTCTAAAAATGCACTATTTTGTTAAGTATTTTGCTGTATCATGCTACGCAGAATAGCAGATTAGTAGATATTTTGATATTGTCTCTAGTGCTGTCAAGAATATCGTGTTAATTAAAACTAATTTGAACAGCTTTTTTAACACACTTTAGCGAATATCACCACAAGTAAATGCCGTAGAGACTTACATTTTTTTGCGTTGGGAAGAGGAGGGGTTGTGTTTTAAAATGACCAACCATGTCCTTTTTTTTTTTAATCAAAAATGCTAATATATGGAGAATAAACACAGAAAGTGGAATAAAAAAAAAAAGTGGTTACAGTAAAAACTGTATCAATGTTAGTGTAGGTTCTCAGTCATACAGGAGTTGTCCATCATAGGCAAAAATTCTTCAGCCTTCATCTGTATTCTGTAGTTGAAGTGTAGGACGTTTCGATCTTACTCCAAATATCGTCATCAGCTACTGAAGCCTGGAGCACGCTGTGGGTTGATTAAGGGTGAACCAGTAGGAGGAGTTAACCTCTAAGTCCCTCCTCTCTAGGTACTTTAAATGGCTCGTGGGCTAACGAGCCATTTAAAGTATCTAGAGAGTACAGATGAAGACTGAAGAATTTTTGCCTACGATGTATCAATGTTAGTGTGAAATATAACACTACACGTTGTTTTCAATCAAAAACATTTGCACAAAGTCTATTCACTTTTCCATGTTGATTATAGTGTTAAAATGATCATTCAGGGGAACAGATACAAATGTGCTAACTATGACATTCACGAGATTAATCGCGATCAAATATTTTTATCATTTGACGGCACTAATTGTCTCAAGTATTAAAAGTATTGCTTAAAACACCATCCACTGTAGTCTTGAGTGCCCAGTGTATGCCCCCTCTCTCTCTCTCTCTCTCTCTCTCGCTCTGTCATTTTCAGTAATTATTCACCTCCCACACAAATAGGATGTCAGATGGCCCATATGATCAGCCTTGACAGTGAGGACATTGCCCGGTGTTCTTTTTTGGTTTGACGCTTTCGATCTCTATCATCCTGAGAGTGAAGTGACCGGACGCCAAGGCCTTTGGTACCGTCTGAGGGAGCCTCTCTGCCCGTGTCCCCTCTGTGCTGCTCTGTACCTGTTAAACATGGGATTAAAGTGCTCTTGGCATGGCACAATTATAGCATATAGCAGGCCTCACAGCAGCGTTAAACACAGGGCTCTCTCTCTCTGCTCCCAGGCTGCTGCAGACTGGGGGTAATTGTATTGCTGTCAGCCCTTGGTTGATGAGTTGCCAGTGTAATTGCTTTACGATTTGACCTCTGGTTTTTCAAACAAGCGCCCTGGTCAAGGATCTGCGCTGGGTAGATGAGGAATGAGCGCGAGCTGTATGCATGTGCTCTCCCTGTGCAAGTGTTTGTGAGGGCAGGAGGATAAATATGTTAGCCCTGAGGTCCGCTGCGACTGGTGTCCTTGATTCTGCACCTAATCAGAAAGTGCAGCTCCCAGCTCTTGTTTATTGAAAGTATCTAAGCCAATTCAATTGTTAGCTGTATTCAATAGAGATGGATTTGTCGGCAAAGTTAAACCTGCCCTTTTCTGTTGAAGTGAACTGCTTTTCCCCAAAGATCTTGGGACCTGCTTGTTTGTAATGCTCAGAGTGCTAGGAATGAGAGCCATAGTACATGTATGATAACATTGTTTCTCTTAGGTTAAACTAATCCCCTCATGGTATTTATGGGATGTAATAATACTTTTATCAGAGCTAACAGTGATGTGAGGATGAGGGGGTTTAGACTCCAGCAGCAGACTCCTGTCAGGAAGACAGTGCAACAGTTTGAATAAACTACATCCAGCTCTAGATCATCATTCTTTGTTTTGCATCTAATACAACAAACAAATATGTGACAGTCCATGGCAAAATGGGGAACAAGTCGATTTTGGGTTATTATCACATTCTGAAAGTGTAGTCTCCAAGCTTTCCAATGATGTGTAACACCTAGAAATCTGATCATATTTGAAGAAGTTGTGGCCATTTTAAGGTAGGCCCTCATAGATCCTCAAACCTGAGAAATCTGGCTTTAAAGATTGAGAACTTCTCACCTCTCTCTGCTGCTGGGATAGACAATAGGGCTCATTTACATCTCATTTAGATAGCCACCCCCCCGTCAAATGGCTGTCAGTGGTCTGACGGGGCAAAAAGTGAGTGTGGTTTGAACAATGGTTATCAAAATAAGCTTTTAGTGGACTGATCAGAATTAGAAGGTCCTGTACTTTGTTAAAATGTATAAACCACATCTCCACATCTACATCCACACCTATAACACTCTGTAAAGCATAAAGGACAGAATAATAACAGTGTAGACATTTCAGCTCAACCCTTAATTCTTTCCAAAAACAGGTACCAAAGAGGCGCTATATATTTTTCTTCTTCTAAGGATTTGATCAGTAGCTGGACAGACTCCTGGGGTAAACTACACCAAGACTACACACTAAAACCAGGACTAAAACAAGACTAAAGGACTACAGACTCAGGACTAGAACAAGACTAAACCAGGACTAAAACAAGACTAAAGGACTACACACTCAGGACTAAAACAAGACTTATTGGATATTATCCAAGTGGCCTGGGTCGCATTTGAAAACATTGCATCTGTGTCGTTCAGA
>OMNZ01022458.1:3370-30089 GCA_900303255.1 Lesueurigobius sanzi | reverse complement strand
ATAAACTAAATGTACTAGATTACAGGGGTGTCTTCTTTAATCAGGGGCCACATATTTAAGTGTATGTGGCATTGAGGGCCAGAGACAGTGATCAGTAGGGCAGGGCGATATGACCTAAAATCGATATCACGATATAAAAAATAAATATTGCGATAATGATATATTTGACAATGTATAAAATATTTCAAAATCCCAGCTTTACGCCTATTGGGAATTTCTTCTTTCTCAAATTTGATCTACTCAAGCCTTCAGTTCATTTCACAACCTGCCCCTGAAGCCTTGTTTATGCTGCTCTGAGTGGAGCTGAGTGTAGCATTAGCTGTGATCTCCATCTCCCGCTGGTCCTGACTTCAGTCACTCAAAACTCATACCGGTACATCGATATACGATACGATATGGCCCAGCCCTAGTGGTCAGTGCTGTGAAATATTCAATTAGGTGCATTTACCGGAGATTTTAACCATAGAACCACACTTTCATTGAGGCATGGAAGCTCAAAGCAGCTCTCGCTCACACTAAAATGTAAGATGTTGAAGTCATAATTGTCTACAATTATTAAACTTGCAGTAAAAAGGTGGTGTGGTGCTGTGTGCCAACCATAGAATGTTGATCATATGGAGAGCTAATTGGCTAGCTCTGGTCGAAGGTCGCTAGCATACAGGGATTGTTTGCGGAAGCCGGAAGTGCCCATTTACTTATGTGTAAACATTTTGACCCATCTTTAACTCACACACTACACCATCCTGTTCTTTGTCTTTTAATATTTTACAAACATTCAATATGGACTATTATAATATTAATATGGAATTGTTTCCAAAAAACATCATGGCGGCACTCCAAATGCTAGCATGAATTTGCCTCATTAGCCTGCGCTGGAAACAATGGGGAAAGTCACGTGGGCTTTGTCCATGTATCAACGGTCTATGGTGCCAACTCAGAAGCCTGAGGGCCGACCAAAATGAGTCTGCGGGCCACATTTGGCCCCCGGGCCGCCCGTTGGGCACCCCTCTAGACTAGAAGAATGTTATTCGTCATGATTCTGTTGTACTTACTTTATTCTATCATTATTTCATGATGACCAGAGCCTTTATTCTCAGACAAGCCTAATCCCAGAGAGAAAGAGCTGCCTTATCATTAAATACCAACATCTAACATACTGAATAGCCAGCTGGCGTGACTGAAATCTTCCTTCATTCATTGTGTCATTGGTGCATTGTCCGCACAGAACATGACTTCAGAGTTAGTGGCACAGTGTAAGTGGTGGTATAAAACAGGTGGTGCGGCGTTGACACTGGGGAGAAGCATGTGAAAAATGTGCTGTTGCTGAGCGATCACAAAAGCACAAGGGCTGCCAGTTGACTTAAACATCTAATCACAGAGTTGGGCGATAATAAGGATCAAACTCAGGCACGAAAGGCTGTGTAATAATACAGAGAGTGGCCTAATGCTTTGAGCAGGGACTCCCCAGTCATCACAGGCCAAGCAGATACATAACTATATAACTACTATAAAATTGTCTAAACTTGCCATGTTTTTTTTTACTTTTGGCGCTGGTGCAGGCCTGAAGTGATTTTGGTGCATGAATCTTTAGTCCTTTGAGTGAGATGAAAGGCCAAGGCCACGGAGGTGATGCAGTTTCTTTTTCTTAAACTCTTGAAAAGGTTTCTTCCTCCTCATTGATGCAGCACAATGGGTCACAATAAGTAGAAAAAGTGAGGCCAATGCTAGCTCAGACAAGACTTTAGCTCAGAAAAGCCTTTTTGCCACAAAGGGTTGAAAAAGGAAGTATATAAGATTGGTCAGACTAAATAAATGTGATTTTGTGCCCACTAAAAACTTCTACAGCTGCTACAATGTCATGATTTATAGCAGTTTATCCCACATCTGTGAATTAATATTATGTAAGCAGTGGATTGGCCAGCAGAGTCTATTACAAGTATTACTGTTATAATATGCCAATACAGAACAGCCCTTGGGATCAAAAGAATAGTGAAAGCAAACACTTAGATGAAGTGGCCCATTCATGAAATGTGCTGGAGGTTAGTTACTTGATCCATGTCAACATGGGCGTGACATCACAATCAGCCACAAGCCACCGTGTTAATATCTAGTGTTTATGTGCGCTGTAAATGGACATACAAACCGAAATGGGTGTATCACCTGGATGAGAGCACGCAGAGATCCTCTTACCAACTTCACCGACACTGCTGAACCACGTGACCTGACCCGGGTCCTCCTCGCGTTTTAAAACGAGCTGCTACCCTAAAATCCCATCCACAGCTTCAAAGGGACTGTAAACGCTTCCCTCACCGGCGCAGACGGGGATTCGCACCTTTTTTTGTTGCACCGTGAAGAACCGGAGATAGATGCGCGGGGAAGAGAATCGGACTTTTGCCTTTCCACAGCTCGAGTCTGATCCAACTATTCTCTCCCGCATCCTTCAAAGTGTCCCGAGCGGCGCGTTGGGGAGACTTTGATGCGCGCTGGAGCATGGCGCAGGACCAAAGGAGCACATTTCGCGCCTCGCCTTTGCTGACATGTGTGATAATCTGCAGTCATGTGCTATGTCCCGTTCGTGGATATCTCTACAATAACCGCTACGCAGGGTAAGTAAAAGTAACGAGGCTCACCACCAGTGGAGCTGAGCCGCGCACAAAGGATGAATGATAGACTTCTTTATCCATGAGTGATCTGATCTGATGAGTTGAGCAGTCTGCCTGGACTCAGTCAGAGGTGCAAGACCATAAATTGTGTGCTTTTTCAATATTTTTTTTTAGAAAGTACTTTTACTCGAGTAGCCTGATAGCCTAAACAGCCTTCATAATGGTTGTCCAACTTTATTTCACTCTAATAATGCTATAGGAGGGTATGCCTTACAAATCAAATGTTTTGTAGTAGTTTTAGACCTATAACAATACCTCGTGGTGATAATAAGAGGGGGAATAGTATGCTTTCAGCCTAATAATAGTTGTAGCCTACTGTTAAGCAGCACAGCACTTGTTGGTGTGTATTTGTGTGGTTTAGGGGGACAATGCTTGTTTACATTGTAACATAGCCTACAATATGCTTCACATACATCATTGTTGTATTGGGACGTGAGCATGGGCACAGTCCATTGTTACTCCTTAGTCTTTCATCAGTCCCAATTACATGTGTCTGGACAGGAGCACATGCAGACTTCATGTATAGGTAATTACAGACAGGACACCCATGACAGGAGCATAATCTTTGTCAAAGCAGGGCACACCCAGAGCCATGTGGAAGAGACTTATCCATAAGCATGTAATTTTAGTCACATAGAAACTTAAAATAATGAGGTAAAACCTTAGCATTATGTCAACCTACAGTTAAGTGCCCAGTTGAGTATATTATATTGCTTTCTTACTCAGTCTGACTAAGAAGAAAGTGGCAATTGAAGTTTTTCATATTTTTTGTGTGCTTTGGACATTATTTTTGCAATTTTCCTTGGAATAATATTGAATCTTCTGGTTTGTTGGGCAGCCTAAATTAAAACAAATGTTGTTCATTTCACAAGGACACAGCTGCTTATACTGTACATGCAAAGCTGTAGGGACTCGGCTGAACTGAACAAAGACTTTGTGTCTTTGAAAGTGATTTTAGGATAAAAGAAATGTAAATCATAAACACATCTTGTTTTGCTCCTCTGTATGATGCAGCACTTTGCTTTGAGCTTGTGTTTTCATTTTTGTCTTATCTTTATTTCTGAAAGATAGCTCAGTTCCTTCGCAGTTTATCTTTTGAGACACCAGTATAAATTATTCATCCTAGGGGCGCATGTCAAAACGTCTAGTTTTTAATTTCTGTTTTGTGAAATGCTCTTCAGTCTGTCAGTGTCAAACTGAAGACAATAATGCATTTATCTTCTGACAATACAACTCTTCCACAAAAATAATGAAAATCCATTTTAAACTGTAGCCTATACTTATTTTATAGTTTATACACACAATAGCAATTTATTTACTCTTTATAGAGATTGAGAAAATGATGGATGGCTTTAGAACAGGAAAATCCAGGCCACATGTGTCCAGTTGAGAGCCGTTCCACCTGCAGTGAAATGCAATGCTATAATGGTGTGTGCCAGATTGTTCGACTGTGGTTTAACCTTTTATCTGTCTGTCGTGAAGAAGAGGAGCCACCCATACACCCATGTCTCTGTCACATCTACTATTGTGACTTAGGACAAAGAAGCAGGAGTTACCTGCAGCCCAGATGTTGTCCACATTTGAGAAAAGTGATCCCAGCCGTGCAATACAACAAACTCCCTCTAGGGGATTTATGAACTCATTATAACTAAATATTAACAGGAAATGTGTTTTGCAGCGATCAGGTCTTTAGGATACACCCCAACACAGATGAGGAAGTTGGACTGGTCCAAAGAATCTTGGGGCATATGAAGGTGGGTCAGACAAATCTTTCCTCACACATTTTACAACTTTAAAGGGTGAGTTGGTTATAAAACTCTACAAAGTTGGCAAAGGTTCTCAAACTGTCATCTGTACTTGGTTGTGTTGGGGGTGTTTCACCTCTCTCTTCATGAAGCTTCGTAAACAACAATCTTTAGTGATCGTGTTTAAACAAGTATTCAGTTTATTACACAAACTTGTATCAAAAGCAAAGTGCATTTTGTACTATTCAAGATTTGAACCAGATATACATGGTGTTTGGAGAAAGTAAAACAATGGCTCGGAGACAAAATAGTCTTCAGAGTGATCATGACTATGCTACACAATCTTCTTTCTTTATGTTTCTTTGGGACCACGCCTTTCATGTCTATCCAGTGTGTCACTTGATCACAGAGTGAGGTGTTCCAATGTCTATCACCGAAACAGACGGTGTTCTGCCAAAGAGATGCCGTGATACTTCAAATAAACCACCAAAACTCATTTGTGGTTCAACTACTCAGCTACATGTGTTTCTAGGATTCTGCAATTAGGGGAAACCCTGGAAGACACGATCAAATTACTTTTTCAGTCGTTTTCGGTGCTTACTCATCAGCCCCACGGAGCAGGGGTAATCTTTCCACACACAAAGTTGGTCGAAAAGGACAATAATTATTATTTCATATAGAAAAACGCCATAAACCAGCGCCATTCTTGACCATTCTCAAAACATTGGATGAAAAAACTCTGTTTGCTGTGGCTTCTGAAGATGATTGGTGTGTCGTGCGGCGCGCTTATGAAATATCAAAGCATATTTGCGGGGAGATAATGAGTCTGTAATGGTGAGCAGAGCAAAGTCTGAACACACATTTAGCTGTGTCTAGTCCCGGAGTGGCCAGTGCCGAAACCCATCGCTAAACATAGAGTGTAAGATTGAAGCTGAAAGACCACTATGTAAATGTTTTTGATTGGCGGCGGACGAGGCAAGTTGCTGGTCAGTGCCTGGCCAGAGTTTTCATGCCCGAGCGAATAGTGGACACAGGGCTCCATGGTCAACCATAGTCATTAGCAGCTTCTGTTTTGACAGCTGTGTTTGGAGTCTCGCAGAAATGCACCCAGCGCCAGAATCAACCAGCGGAACAGAAATAGTATAAAAATTTGATGGCTGATTTAAAAAAAAACCTAGAAACTGGCTCCAACAGAAGGTGTGGAGGCAGAGTTTGAGTGGCAGGTGTATTCCCCGTAGCACAGTGGTAGAATACAATACCTCTAGAAAGGAAGTACTTTTACAACAAATATGCATGCAAGACCAGACATTCAATCCGCCACTGCCATTCTCACTTATTGTCACTAGGACCAGTTTATATACTGCATATCAATGTGGTTCAGAAGGTTACAGCCTTAGCCACAGGTCAAAGGAAGATGTCACACGCTTCCCTTCTTGATTTCGCCACAATAAATCATCAGTCGTCAGGCGTGCAGCGATTTGCATAGATGTTGGCAAAGGTTTTGTGTCAGAGACTCTTCCTTGACACGGCTCTTTATTTTTGTGCATCTGTCCAAAGAGCAGACTGTGTATGACTACAGTTGCAGTAGCGAATGATGAGATGTGAACACTGGGGGTGACAATTAGCAACTTTTGTAGTATAATCAAGATCCAATATGGACATTCTTTTGGAAGTTTGCAAAGGGTATTATACTGTCTAAATAATTGTTGTCTTAGCATTGTCACAGTGTTCATTTTGTCGACTAAAATTAGACTAAAACTAAATATAAGTTAGTACATGAGACTGAAACCGTGACTAAAATGTCCAGATATTTCCGTGGACTAAAAAAAAGACTCAATAAAAATGAAAAGAATGGACTAAAATGATCAAAACTTCAGTGACTCAGTTTGAAAGAGCCTTGTATCATTTTAATTCACTGCCAAAGGAACAGCTCTGTGCTTTGATCATGTGGAGACGCTTCTTGAAGAGAGAATATTATTAAATATGTCTGAAAACAATAATATAACTGTAAAGTTTACTCAGTCTATTTCATATTTAGTCGACTAAATCCATGTGGAATTTTTGTTGACTGAAATTAGACTAAAACTAACTAGATTTTCTTGCCTAAATCTTGACTAAAATTGAATTCCATTTTCGTCAAAAGACTAAGACTAAAACTAAATAAAAATTTGCTGCCAACATTAACACTACATTGTGCGTCATTGTGCTAATTTGAGGCTCCTGCGTATTGTTTTTGTGTGTCTCTGGATAAGGCGCCTATCCCGTTCGAGTCCAGTGGTTGCAAAAGAAAAGGCACCTGGTGTAAAAGCTGCCACATCATTTATAGCTATCAAGAAACAGACATGAGAGGAGATGAAAGATTTCAAAAGCAGATGAAGGCTGTCTGATCCTGCTATAAAGTTTTATCTTCCGAGAGTTGTTTATACAACCTGATATTTAAGAGGAAATTTAAGCACTTGTTTTTGCGTTTTGGATTTGCTCACACTTGAACATTTGGGTACTTAACCATTTGGAAATGTCATAAAACAGTTTGGACATGACAGAGATTGTTTTTTCTTGACCTCTATAACTTTGCGTAATTTGAAATAACTTCATGCTAAAGCCATTGACACATTAACCAGCATGTTCGCCAGCCTGCCTGCCCAAACCGTGCCAAATCAAAGCCAGCTGGGTCATAGCAGCAACACTATAACAATTCTGAGTCCGTTCTTTTCTTTGTTTTTTCAGCCCGATGTTCTGTGATTCCTAGAGGTGGTGTTCAGCTGTTTGGCTTATAGTTTTGCGGCATGTGGGGCTGAAGTGTCGCCTGCTGATAGTAGGAGGTGAACGAGTGTGTTTTCACCTCCCCTATAAGGTCAAAGTGGCCCATTAACTGTGGGTTGTGAAGAGGACACTTCACGTTGTGGTTTGGCCCATTAACACCACGCAGTCATCAACATTCCCCTCGCTTAGGCCAGACTCGCAACAGAGCAATTTGGTCATCATCACAAAATGTTTGCATTTCAGCACTTTAATCGAAGTTAATCTTAATCTGGAACATAAGCGTGAGCTCGTTTTCTGCTATTTTCATTTTTGCTTAATGAAACTTGCAGTGATAATTAGTTTGCAAGACTGTTTTACCAGACTAAAATCATTCCATTGTATATTTACCTTTTCCTTGGTTCAATTTCATAATAATAGATAAAGAAATTTGTGTTTTATTTTTTTTATTTGCCCTGTATTTAACCTCTTAAGCCCGATAGTCTCCAATTATGGCTCTGCACTGTCAGATACAGTTACTGACGTACGTGTTTTACGCAGCAGAATATTCCAAAGTTGCAAATTAGTGACAGCTGATGTGGGATTATCCATTTCTGTTGTTATTTACTACACCACAGGGAGGAAAAAGGCCTTTTTACGGGAAAATGGGTGTGTTTTTTTCAGGCGTAAATTAGAACAACCCATTGCAACCTCATTTTATTGTTAACAACATAATTTATTATTATTTGACTTCCACCGTCATCCCTAAGCTCTACCAAATGTTTGGCCACCAAGATTAGCCATACACCAATGTAAATAAATGATTTTTGAAGAAAAATGCCTCGGGCTTAACCAACAATCAATCAATTTATTTTTGTATCGTCCAATATCACAACGAGAGTCGCCTCAAAGGGCGTCAGAGACAGCAAAACAAGAATCAAAATGGCATGTCTCAAACAGAGGTAATGTCCAACAAATGTAATGTCTAAACAAAACAAGCCTAGGGTATCCCCCATCCTTAGACCCTCCTATCGCACTGAGATGTCAGAGTCTCTTTTTCAGGGGAGTTCTGTCCCCATACTGGACCCTATATTACATTAAACTTACCCAGGACAGTTTATTGCTGTGCCATGATGTCACCCACGAGAGGTTGGCGATCCATTACTTAAACCTACAGAACATCACTTATGTTTCTATTTTCTGACTCGGGGCAGGGTCGAGTCATTTTGAACAAAGTGTATTGTGCGCCAGACCAATGGGACGTCCGATTTTACGGTGCCGTTAAACATCCCTTGATCTTATTTGTGCCTCTTGGTCGACGTAAACCACCTACATTGACGATTGCGTAAGCCACGTTAAACTGTGTGTGTAGACCACATAAACCAATAAGTGTCCAGACCTGTGTTTTGAAGTACGTAAAAGTTAAGGAAACACTCTATATCCCTGTAAGTGGTGACAGGGGATAAAAGGAGCAGGGCAGATGTGTAGGAAACATCTGGGGGGCATCAGTGTTTTAATGTGGGGTGATTTGTTACTCGTATGGTACATCTGAACTGGTTTGTCCTTTGTTTTAGGTGGATCTTTGGCAACCCAACAGCCTTTCTTTAGTGGTCCACAATGCCACCGTGGATGTACATGTGAAACGCAACGACACGCACAGACTGCACACGCGGCTAAAGCAGGAGCACATCAACTATAAGTAAATTACAGATGACACACACACTCAGCATGTATAAATACTTTATGCTCTCTAAGATCTAAATGTGTGTAGCAAACAACTGCTCTCTAAAGGCATTTCCCTGGCTATATGAGTGGGGCATAGTTTGCATGCAAAAGCTCCTTTAAAGTTTTGACACAGTGAACACAGCTGCAGCGCTTCAGAGTGTTCCTCCGATCATCTGCTCCAGAAACGCAGCCTTTCATCTCCCCGTCCTGCCCTCCTCGGCCCAGCCCTCGTCGAAATTAGCGCTGAGATGATGGAAGTTCATCAAAGCGGCCACAGCATCCGCCTGGAAAAGTTTCGTTGTCAACGCTATCTCTTGGGAAGAAGTGCGGCTTTGAGAAGAAAGTGTTTGTAGCAAGTGTTGATTGAGTGGCGGGTTCGTTATAGCCTTTAGATTACAGAACCATTCTCACTGTGTGGAGATCATCACAAGAACGAACACTGAAAAGACTAGCAGAAAAAGAAAGGTTTATATTCTATGGTAACTTGAGATAAAGCGACAACGCAATGTGTCATCTCCATCTATTATGATCTGTTCTGCCACATTAACGTCAGCACATAAATTGTAGGTTTTATTTACACAAGAGTTTAGTGATGTGACGTTCATGACCGAATCAGCTCTTTTGAACGGCTCTTTTAGGTGAGCGGTTCGAATTGTGAAAAGAGACAGATCTTTTTTTGTCAACGTAACATACATTAACCCTAAATGGACTCAAGAATCAGCACGAAATCAGAGAAGGCGACACAAGTGAAAGAATTTTGCACTGAAAATGATTTGGTAGATAGTTGTATCCTCTTTTAATTGACTGTGGCACAACATTTTATTCACATACACATTTTCAAAGTGTAAATATCAGCCCCATTATATATTTTTTGGATCATTTTAATAAGACATTCATCTGTCAGCATATGAGTTATCTGGTTGCATTTAAAACAGAGGTTCTCAACTGGTGATGCTTCGGGACCCACCTTCAACATTCAACGTTGTTAGATTAGATTAGATTAGTTTATTTGCAATTTCATAAAACACATAATTAGACATGGTTAAAAAAGCCAGAATTAGCCAGAAGGCTATTTTTCATCTGTAGTCCCCTGGCCATGATGTAAAAAGCGCTAAAATAAATTAACAAGAAAAACAACAAGACATAGTTAGTAGGACACATGACAAGACTAGTCCACGACATGACGACATATAAATAACAAACTGTTAAAATACAGAGCACATAATACCTACAATAAAAAAAAAAAAAAATACATGTTCTAAAGACTTACAGTACAATTATGGTTGTGGTTGTGACTCAAAAACTATACTTTTCAACTTTTTTCATTTTTTGTACTTAATATACAGCATTTCTTTGTGGAGTTTAGTTAGCACCTATTATACTTCCTGTTCCTATCAATAATTATAAAAATATATATATCAATAATAGGGTTTGAAAAAGGGCCCAGTCTTTTGAACAGCTCTTTTACATGAACTGATTTCAAAGATAAGGCTCCCAGTAAAGAGCCATAAATCCCATCACTACAAGAGTTGCACAATTAGTTGCCATCAAATCGAAAGCCCAATTTTGTTTGGTTGCAATGTGGTTGCAACTCGCAAAGACTGCTTTTACAAATGACAAAAACAGTGTTTCGTCTCCATGAGGTCTCTAAGTGAAAGCTTGTAACCTTTAAAAACTATGAAATGTGATTCTTGTATTAGTTTAGCAGTTCATCATTCTATCTCATCTCAAATGTGATGTGGCATGTTTAAAATGTTCAAATGTATGAAATTGCGATATTTATCCATTATTGGCGCAGTTCCAGCTCCCATCTAAGTGACTAGGAATCATAGATATCCTCTACACATTCAGTATATTCATCTTTTTTCAAGTAGTTTTGACTAGATAAGGCATCTACTATTGTCATTTGGCTAATTTCATGACATTTCTGAGGTAATCCTAGCTTGAAATAAGGACAAGATCAATGTTCTTACCCCATTGGCAAATAAGTTTACTTGAAAAAAGACGCAATGTATTGAAATGAGTCTGAAACACCCTGGTAAAGTAAAATAATTTTACTTGAATTATCTGAAATTTGGTAATTTAAACCAAACTAGACATTTATTTTTGCAGTGTAGACATATTGCTTTTCTTTCTTCAAGGGGGAAAGTTCCATTATGATTTGTGATGATTGTGATCTGTGTTAAAATACTACAAAGCCTTCAGTGTACATACGTACAGATGCAGCGTGTTCCATCAATGTTAACAGCATGTGTCTGCTTTCGTATACTCCCCTTCACAGAGTGTTTATCACAAATCTGCAAAAGGAAATTGAAAAGCAGACCGGGTCCCACTCGTCTCGCAGGCGGAGGTCAGCCTTTCAGTACGACTATGAGGTTTACCACTCACTGGAAGAGGTACAGCACAATGGCACTCGTCTGTCTGCCCACTGTAAATGAATAACAACTTCCTAAATGTTCCCAATCACCCGGTTCAGTCTCTCCAAACACTCATTCGCCGGCACTTCAAACTGTTTATTTTTCGGTGTTTGTTATGCGACATTAACTTGTCAGTGCTGTGATACAGAGCAGCATATGCACATTTTTTATTTTGTGACTTCAGAGACTTGCACTTGAGGCTTTGTTTCCCTGTATCAAAACAGAGGCTTATCAATAGACACGCTTCAAAACTAAACTTGTTACTTGAAAATAATACTGAAAAAAGAGCTAATATTTTAGTTTGCAACTAACAGCAACACATAGTACCACTGCAATCAAGATTATGCATGAATCAATAGCATCTATGACTGGTTGTTACCTGTATTTTGTATGTATTTTCCCATTCAGATCCAGAGCTGGATGTTTGAGATGAACAGAACTAACCCAGAGCTTGTCGACATGTTCGCGGTCGGGAAGTCCTACGAAGGAAGGCCTCTTTACGTCCTTCAGGTAGTAACAAAGAAAAAAAAAAACTTCATAGATATAGGTAGGGTGACCAGACGTCCCAGTTTACCCGGGACAGTCCCAGTTTAACCGGGACAGTCCCAGTTTTGAGCCCTCTGTCCCACGTCCCTGTGAATTTATCTTAAACCATTCATTTGACCCAGTTTTACAACAACCTCTGTTGCAATTGTCCCTGTTATTCCACCAGTGCCATGTCCAAAGCAGCATATTTACTATTTACTTTATGACTTTTGGCCAAGACGAAAAATGTGAGGAAAAATGCTGAAAGAACATAAGAAAAAATACAAAACAATATATAAGTAAACACGAGAAAAATGTGAGAAAAATATGAAAAAAAAATTTTTTTTTTAAACGTGAGAAAAATGTAAAAAGAAAAAAGCAGTCCAAAGCAGCATATTTACTTACTTTATGACTTTTGGCCACGTGTCCGTCAAAAATAAAGTTTGTATAGTGACTGAACTAGTCAAAAGCCTCAATTGTTGATCACCACTAACTAATTTGGTAATTAATTGACTTTAGGATTCCACAAACCAACAGTTTTACCATTCAACATGGGAAACGGTATATTTTTGTCCCAGTTTTTAATATGAAAAATCTGGTCACCCTAGATATAGGACATTACAATTGAACACTGATAAAGTGTAAAATATTGTGTGTGTTGTCAGCTAGGAAAGAGAAGTCGTCCTCAGAAGAAAGCCGTTTGGATCGACTGTGGCGTCCATGCCCGGGAGTGGATTGGACCTGCTTTCTGTCAGTGGTTTGTCAGAGAGGTCTGTACTCTTCAAGGCAATCTATTGTTCACATTTTTCAATCTTTTGCGGACTTTACAGTGTGCTTAATGTGGTGTGTGGGTTGTAAACCTACCTAATCTCCTGACATCTGTTCTCCTAACCAAAAGAAAAAGCCATTACTGCACAGAACCATAAAAAAACACTTTCTTTAGAGATCAGTGCCACATGTGTCAAGCCGTTAATAACTTGTTCTTTAGTGGAAAAAACGAAGGCAAAACACATGAGCGGGATTTACAATACAAGGTTGATATGTGATATGTAGACAAATCTTAAATACAGTACAAATAGGACTTGCTCTGAGGCCGGTGTGCTGTGTAGTAGCTAAGCTTGGCCACTGGAGGTCAGGGTTCAATAAGGACTAGCATACAGTGTAAACCTTGGACTCATTGAAGGGCAGGTATTAACACAGTGACCGTCTATCATGAGCTTTAACCCACATGTTCTTTTCAACTCTATCAGATGACACAAACAATTACAATAAAATAATGTAATGAAGTAACTGAAAAAATGTGAGATATGAATTGATTGTATTTTAATAAACAACTTGATGAAATACTGGATGGGTAAATGGTGTTTTGTAACTGCAGGCCCTGTCTTCATATCAGCATGACTCTGTGATGAGGAGGCTGCTCCATCAGCTCAACTTCTACATCATGCCAGTTTTCAATGTGGACGGGTACCACTTCAGCTGGACGACAGTAAAGACATTTTCACTCACATTTCATAGTTTACGTGTCTGCAGTTTTGTAGTACTTTCTGGCTTTCTGTGCAGGATCGATTCTGGAGAAAAACACGGTCCAAAAATCGCAAGTTTCACTGCAGAGGAGTGGACGCCAACAGGAACTGGAAAGTAAAATGGTGTGGTGAGTTCAAAGACGCAACCTCAACATGTGCTACACCTGGACATATTTACTTCCTGTTTATTCATTGTTTTTGATAAGATTATTTGATATAGTCCCAATTATTCCTGTAAATTGACCAATTGTTTACACACTAAACTATATCAATGAGATGAAAGGAACATATTTCAAATGCTTAAACTGAAATAGGAATAAATGCTGTTTCAGAACCCGGTGTATTGAAATGTCAGTTGAATCAAAAATGGTTTTGTATGTTTTGCAAATATCCTCCTGTTTTCATGCATATTTTTCTCTCTGTCCTTTTTAGAATCTGAGTTGTAATTGAAATGTAGGCACTTATCTCTTTCTGCAGTTTGCATTTAAATATTACTTTCTCTGTTCAAATTGTTGCTCCAATCCTCCTCTATCTTTTCTCCTTTCATGGCCGTTGCAAAAGGATTGCATGGAGACCATAAATAATGCAGACCGCGGCGCCTCTGTCCTTTGATATTTACTTGTGATCTAAACGGTGTGCAACCTAAACTTTGCTCGGAGGAACAGACTCAGTCATTGCCTTATGTTTTGTCATTGCTTTATAGTCTTCTGTGCTTTCTGTTTCAGAGGCAGGCGCCTCCTCCCACCCCTGTGATGATACTTACTGTGGCCCTTATCCCGAGTCTGAACCTGAAGTAAAAGCTGTCGCCAAGTTCCTGCGCAAACACAAGAAACGCGTCAAAGCTTACATCTCCATCCACGCCTATGCCCAAATGCTGCTTTACCCCTATTCATACAAGTACGCCACCATCCCCAACTTTAGCTGTGTGGTAAGTTAACCCACTATATTCATTTGTATTCCCATAACACAATCAAAATGGAAGGACGGTATTTTTAAGGATAACACGATGGCCCTTAAAAGTGACTTATGTAACATGTGCTATTAGTGGTTTATAGAAGGTGCTGCAATTACAACTCAATCTGGGTTGTCTAACTTGCATGGGCACAAGTACAAGTTTGCAGATATACAGTACCTCAAGCTCTGAACATGAAATTCCTTTTATGATTATTGCCAACTGGTTCTAGCCATAAGATCTGGCACCCCTACGTGTGGAGCACATTATGGTTTCTGGATTGGATACATGAACGAATACAAAAAAGAATGCATGGTATAAACATGGTAGATAGGACAAACTGGACACAAAGAGCTCAGGAAGTCAGTACCATGAAGTCGTTTTTTGAGGATGGTGCTCTTTGGTGTTTGGGGAACAAAAACTTAAGAGAAAAATGAAAGACCCCACATTATAATTCTCTATTTACATTATCTAAAGAGCCTTTGTTTGTACTGGGCTAATATACTGTATATTAAAATCTTTTAAAACATATTGATAAGATAAGATAAACTTTATTAATCCCCCGTAGGAGAAATTCAACACATACATACTGTAAATAAATAAAAAATAAATACGAGATAAAAGTTGCTTACTGGTTTCTTCCAAAAGTGACTTCTTGCCAAAGGCTTGTTGGAGCTTGATATGCCAGCAATATGTTTAAAAACATTTTAATATATATTAGTACAATAAAGGCTTTTTTTCCCTCTTAAATCATGTTGTGAATAAATTAACATTACATTTTGTTTTTCAGTAAAATATAAAATTTGAACATTTGTACCTCAAATCTGGATTCATGAAACATTCACAAAAAAATAATACATTCCTTTTCCAGGAATTAGCTGCTCAAAATGCAGTAACAGCCCTGCACTCTGCGTATGGAGTGAGATACAGATATGGACCTGCATCCACCACTCTATGTAAGCCATCACGACTTACTGACCAACCACTTGACAGCTACAAGTTACAGCTGTTTTTCCTCATTATTATGTTATTATTATTTCTTCCAGATGTTACTTCAGGCAGCTCTATTGACTGGGCCTACAGGAACGGGATCCCTTACACATTTGCGTTTGAGCTCAGAGACACGGGTTACTTTGGCTTCCTTCTGCCGGAGTCTCTCATCGGCCCCACCTGCACTGAGACCATGAGAGCGGTCAAGGCCATCGCCACTGGCCTGCTCAAAAAGTGCAAGACGGACAGCAACAAATTTCCATACATATGAAGGCCGCCACCGCACTCCCGCATCTACTCATCTCCTGTTTGATTATATCTTATCAGGTAAACAGAGGAAGTGTGACACGCAGCTATTTTTATTTTGATCACATTATCTGATAAGGCTGAAATCTCAAGTCAACGCCAGAAGCATATTTACATGCCTCTCATGTGCAGTGTCAAAGGGCACGGCCTGAGACACCACAAGGTCATGACAGCCTTAGCACATGTATATTCAGTGTACCAGGCGTAGTAAAGCCCACTGCCTTCATAGCAGAGTAATGTTGAGCAGAGTATACCTCCATATCCAGCGGCAATAAGGTAAACATCAACATTAAGTGCGACATTAAGCACTTGTCATAGCACTTTTTGAGCCTGGATTTACTTTGCTAATGAAAGCTAGTTTGATAATATCTGTGCCTGTAAAATGAAATCAACATTGTGCCTTCTTTATTGTCGTTATCTTCTTAAAATGCTATTATTTTGATGGCTAAAACCTGAGACATTGATGATATGTGTCAGATATTCATAGAGCAGGGGTCTTCAACCGTGTCAACCATGAATCAAATGGCATGTATATTTAGTTATAAAGGTTTAGAGGACAATTAAATAAAGCATATGCAAATATGTCAAATTTGATTTCATGGCAACCCGTGTTTTGATCCCCCACTGTGTCATGAACCCCACATTGAAGACCCTTGCTATAGTAATTAATCATTACTCAGGTATAAATCAAAGGCAGCATTTTATCTATTTTAATACTATGAGTCTAATGTAGCCTCTGTTATTTTGTAATGGAGTGAAATTCATTTGTAGAAGCTGAGGTTTTCATTTTAATGAGTTGGTGCTTTTGATGCTGACTACTAGAGTCAAAGCCATCTGTCTATTGCTGTATTTATTAAGTGCCTTTTTAGACAATATAGGCTATATTTGTTATTCTCATTGAGTACTTTGAAGCAACTGTGAATTTACATGTATTGTGTAAATATCTGTAAGCAATTTCCATGACTGATATTTTAAATAAACATTTGTATGCTGACAGGTTCTTGAGTCATTAACATGTTTTAACTGTATGTCCTTCAAGATCTGGCATTTGACACCTCTCCAAATCCGCTCTTATATTTGTAGATTCAGAAATGTTGGATGTGTATTCAGTCCAAAGTGAACTGCGCTGCCCACTGCTGCCAGAACTGGGCTGTCAGGTTGCCAGCTTCTCTCTGGGTATTTGCTCTCGAACTTTGCAAAACATTGCTCTAAGCTTTAGCAGTCTGTGGCAATGCTAAACATGCAGGTAGTACAGAAGCAGGAGGCAATAATGGAAAAGTATTAGCATATTAATGGTTGAGAAATTAAAGGGGAATTTAAATGTATGATTATTTGGATAAGTTGTAAAGGTGTAAAGGTGTAGGCTAATTCAGAAAAAGTCTATAGTAACATGTTGCTTTAAAAAAAAATTGGTAAGCATAATATACATGTTTATAATGCAACAAAAAGAAAGAAAATGTAATACCAATTTATTCTGAAGCTTGTTTTTAGACAATGGGGATAAACTCTGACTATTGGGGGCTAAAGGCACTACATACACATCCTAGTCATTTCATTTGTTGTTGTTGTTCTTTAGTATGTTGTAAACTAATATTGTGCATCTAAATATGAAGCATTTTTGAGTTTGCAGGCTACTTTTCTTGCATTTCTCTGTGTTGTAAGCACTACCAATACGAAACTCTAGAGTATATGCCAGATTGGAACATTAATTCTTAACATTATCATAGGAAAAAAGTTTTATTGCCAATATAGCATACCAATAAAATGAATAGCAAAAATAATTTCACAACCTACAGAAGGAAATTGAATTTGTTGGCCAAATCTAGATTTATGATGACAATAAAGTGAGTTTTAATAAGCGCTTTGTTGCTGTCTGCACACTCAGCTCTGTCTGGGAGGAGGCGGCTCAGATGTGCTCTCTCTCCGTGGTGCTGCCTCACTGCGGCCGATCTGAAAACGTACGTGACGTCGTTTCCTCTCTCCAACATGGCGCAGGAGGCAGGTTGTTAATGGAAATCTGAGGGATTTACCCCACCTTCTGTGTTTATTTATGTTTGTGTATAAGGGTCTGTGTGGCTGACATTTCAAAAGGAATACATCTCTGATCGAGGCGGCTGCAGCCCCCTTTGGGACCAGGTTCTCCTCGCCCCAAATTCCTGTGCGACATGTATGAGGGCAAAAAGACGAAAAACATGTTCCTTACTCGAGCTTTGGAAAAGATTTTGGCCGACAAGGAGGTAAAAAAGGCTCACCATTCCCAGCTGCGGAAAGCCTGTGAGGTGGCACTTGGTAAGTTGTTTTAGCATCATATTCCATGCCATCTTTTAACTCATTGATTTAGACACGTCATGCATCCCTTTACTTATTAACCGACTGCTTCTCGTGTTTTATTCTTTTTACACTGTTTTCTCACTGTAATCGGTCTCCAAGCGGTGTACTGGCCACACATTTATATTTAATTGACGTGGCACGTAGTCCGTGGAAATGGACCCGTATAAAACACGGAAATGGTGCAGGAGGGGTGGGTGTTTCTGTTTGCTACATGAAGGCGATGCTGGAAACCAAGTAACGATGCGAGAACAGCCCGACCATTGGACACAGCACACACAGTGTGTACACGTTAGCTGTCCGTATGCTTAGGCCACTTAACATCAAGAAAATTGTAGTGTTTTTTGAGAGTTCAAGGTGTTTTTGCTTGTCACATAGGCTATCAGAAAAGTGCGATGCTTGATTCTCTTCCTGATGTAGTACAGCTATGGGGAAGCCTCATAGCAAGTAATTAGAGCCTTATAGGTTAATTATTTTGTGTGTTTCTTCTACTTTTGTGCAGCTACATCCCTGTATATTTGGTAGCTTGTTATGAAAAGGTGGGAAACCGAATTCACAAGGTGACAGCTGTGACAGTACAGCACCTTTCTGCTAAAATAACACCAAGCGCACGGCTGTTTGTAAGACCTACTTCCGGTTACTGCCATAATAGTTTTATGAATGAGCAGTGTACAAACCCAAATGTAGTGTAAGTAAGGCTTTCAACATTCATGAGCAAAATACATAATTTGTTGCCTTCAGAAGAAAAAAAAACAAGAAAGTGAAAAATTGGGATGGCATTTTTATATATTCTTCAAACTTTTATTTTGAAGGACAAGCGAAACTGTTCCCTTTCTGTAACTGAACATGTGTGTTAGCTTTATGTAGCGGTTTGCTAGCAGGTGTCTAGTTCACTTTTTATGTGTAAACTGATAATTGTCAATGAAAGAAGCTCTGATGATAAAAATAATAAAAAACAATACATAAAACTAAAAGCATTTACTAGTACATTTTCTATTGAATGGTGTGATGGTTATGTTAATAACTAAAATGCCGGCCTCAGAGAAATGACTGAAGACAAACAAAAGAAACTACCACAAAAGGCAATACCTTTGTTATGTTTTGCCATTTGGGTACGACTTCTGTGTCTTCTGCTTTGAAGTAATACCACTCTAATATTACTGTAAAGATTAACAATGACACCATACATCACCCACTTATAGCCTATCCTGCCTCTGTTTGCAGCTTTTCTGAAAACATTGAACAATCAGTGATTTTGCAATAATATTGCACAATCACTGATTGTCCAATGTTTTGTCACTGTAAGTAGAATCGGTCTAGACCTGCCTGTTTTCTTGTATTTTTTTTGTTTGTATCTAGATTATAAGACATCTGGACCAATATATTTGCGGATTTCTTGCACAGCAACATGCATAGATTATTCAAAGGAAAGTTTTGATGGTGGCTATTTCTTCGCATTAATACACTAATAATAAATTCAATTGATATAATGACGTTTTTGATGAATTCATGGTTGCCTTTGAACTGTCTCTAGTCTAGACACAATTTCAAAAACCCAGAATATTTCATGGCACTAAGTGCTTGGTTAGTAGGAGTAACACCTCTGTCATCTGGTGCTTACCTGCTGTCCTTCATCATCTAATGTGCAGTCAAGTGCTGATTTCTCTGTGCTACAGCCTGTGTGGTGGTGGTGACTCGCAGCAAGGTTTAGAAGTGAAGAAATGCAGTGGTAGTCTCTGGCCTTTGACACTGCACTGTCTTGATGCTCCTGCTGACCTTTCTCTTGGATTTTCAAAATATCACTCCACTGTGTGTTCCCAAGGAACATTGTCTCAGGCTATCGCACTCAGGATTTGTCAGATTCTCTACTGGTCAATGAACAGAACCTGAATAGGGTTTCTTGGATAGATGTGGGAGAACAAACCTACTTTTAGTGTATTTAATTTGGCACCTTCACACATAGCTGACACTGTGGAGGATTTTAATAGAAACCTGTCCTCGAGGGTCATTTGTGTGAACATTTGAAGCTTACCTGCTTAAGAAGTGCATTCAGGGGGAGCCTGTTTCCTGACTGGAGACCTGCTGTGCACACTGCTCATTATCCATGTCTTCAGTGTGTGAAGACAGAGGGTGACAGGTCACAACCACCTGTAAAGCTGTTTAGGTGTAGCAGGTGTAAAAGTATCTAATGTATATAGTAGATCTATGTTTTGTTTTGTTTTTTTCAATGTTGAAATAAGTTTGAAACATTTGTCTCATCAGCACAGGCTTTGAAAATAGTCCCTTTTTGCCAGAGCTTTGAGGAAGAAATGTTAACTGAAATGCGGATGTGTAGTAGTGAGCATTAATGTCAGGTTAGTTACTACATAATACTGTAGCACTTCTTACTACTATGATGGCAATGGCACCTAACATTCAATGTATAGCTTACAATATGTTCTTTTGTAATAGTGATTGTTTGGATAACTTTGCTTTTATTAAAACCTTTTTGTCAAGCAGTGTTCTACAAAATGACAACCCAAATGTAAGAATGCACTAAAGTCATCTTTCAATCTGTCTCTGTTGCCGCTCCAGTTGGCAGTGGTTGCAGTGTTACCAGTGGGGTACTGCATAACTGATAATTAGTATTGTAAATGCACATTGCACATCTATGATAAGCTGCTACAGAACCACCACACGCATTCCCACGATAAGCACTGTACTATAAAAGATCCTGTTAATTAGCTTTACGCAGGGTCCCTCCATAGACCCACCAAGCCTCTCATTGTAAAAAATACAGCTTCAAGCTACCAATAGTTCCTAATAGTGGGCACCCTGTGTAACTGACAGCCCCTTTTACTAGTAGCTGTCAGGATTTTGACAGAATATCAAACTTGAAGAGGAAGTGTGTGGTTTTCGTGCAGAGAGGGCACACCAGGTATCTGCAGATCACAATGGCAGACTTGCAGGGATGACAGGGAACAACTGATTGGGAAAGTCAAATTTAGTTGCCACTTCCAGTTATTTTTGTGTTGAGAATTAACGTTATCAAGAGGTTTTCATGAGAAGACTTGAATCCATTGGGTATTTTCCACATTTAAAAATGGCTCCGAAGCAAATGTACATTTTAAGAAGTAAGCTGGTATGAAGCATTGATAACTAGTTGCCTTGAGATGTAGGTTATGATAATGCTAGACTATGGATTCACCCAACTCTAGTCATCTGTTGCAAATTGTGCTTGTTGTGTCAAATATGTACTTGATGTTGGATGTTTTACTTCATCTTTAGGGCGTTGTTTGTTGATGTGGCTGTGTGCTGTAGTGTCTGGTCTCTCAGCTCGGGCTAACTACAGACTTAAGCTCCTGGTAACCCCAAAGGTTGACTGATATTCAGATAATGAGCGCCAGAGTAGTCGACGTGGCAGGACCAGGGCTTGCTGGGTAAGCATAAATAATCCTTTTATCCAGGCTGAGGAGGTTTACTCTCACTGGTGATGAGTGAGTGCTGCACCTCCTATCTTAAAGAATTGTTTCTCGGCATTGTTCGTTGTTGTGGGGGAACATACTGTACAATAATTACAGCCCAAAGAGGGGAGGCTTTCTTTACTCTCCTGGAATCAATACATCTTTGTGTTATTTTCCATTGAATGTTTTCTTGGTAGAAAGTGGAGATAGTTATTTACTAGAAGAGAAACATACAAACTTGAAAAGTAGTCAGCTATATGCAGTAGTTTCACAATGTGTTCTTGAATCACATTTCTTGAAAGTTCAGGGGTAAATGCGTCATGATCCGCAGTTAACTTAAACTGAAGAGGGTACGCGGGTGTCTGATGATGTTGCGGGATGGCAAAAGGCGCCAGATGAGTGTCAACATCGAGTTTTATTACACTCTGTCTGGAATTCTGAAAGTTCTGTTTAGAATGAAAATGATTGAAGACCAAACCCTCCGTATTTGTTTAAGTCACACTTGCACAATGCTTTACATTTGATAAAAAGGACAATATTTAGCATAATTGTCATCTACCTTATTGATGAACAAGTAGTAGGGGGAAATAAAGGTCTAAATTGAAAGGAGCCAGACTGAGATGTTTCTTAGATACATGGGTTAATATAAATAGTCAAATTACGAGTAGCTTTTGCAGATATGACCACACCTGAAAAACCACAGACACATTTGTTTTGCTTTGACTTGCTAATAATCACAAATCCTTGTCCTCTAGTGAAATGGTGACATTTGAGCACCAAAGAATCTTCTGCAAAAGATTAGATTTCAACAAAACCCTGTGAGTGAGATGACCCTGTGAGTGATCGCGTGACAGTGTACGCAGGCATTAGACTGGTTATAGGCGTCATCTCTACACAAACTGAAGCGTGGTGGTATCCCAGACAACCTCCGCCGGTGTTTCTCCTCAGATGTAATTACTGCTGTGCAACCTTTCCTTTCAGGGCAGACAATAGAAATGTCAGGGGTCTGTTTTTTCTCAGGCCCGCTTGTTGGCGGTGGTCGCAGCTGGCTTATGTGTTCATCTGTATCGGCGCTGAAGGTGGATACCTACTCCCCATTCATCCTTAGATTAACCACGGATCTTTATTATGGAGCCTACGGACACGGCCTTCTTACACACTCGCGATGCTGCAGCTTGATTAATGAATACACCAGGGAGGTAATAAGTATTCACGGTCTGGATAATGGGGTCAGTGTCGGGCTCGGAATGAAAATAAAACTTTACCTTTTACGTCTTGTGCTGTTATGAAGTCATTTGTGTCCATGTAGGAACTTGCTGCTTGCCCCACCGCTGTTTCTATGACCACCAGACCAGAGCATCACTGGGAAAATCAAAGGGGTGTGATGGAGAGGTTGGTGCCCAGTGTCAGATCTGGCCTAGACATAGCTGGGTGTTTGAAATGTTAATTCATTGGGAGGGGTTTTCTGGTGTCCAGCATCCTTCAATTAGAATAATGTGCAAGCATTATTTTCATAGGGTTTTTATTGGTGAAAAAAATCTTCCTTTTATGTGTTTTTTTACTGGGGCAGACTTGGACTTGATTTATAACTTTTTTGGGAGTGGGACCTCACCAGCTTGACACCATGGGAATGTTGCTTCATTTCTTTGACTGTGTTCGCCAAATAGAAGTTTGAATGCATCTGGCCCTCTCCCAAATACTTTTTTGTTGTTGTATGTTCCCAAATTTACTAGCCAAACTTTAGGAACAGGTTTCTGGGTTTAATTACACTTTAGTTGTCCTTTTAGATGGGGAAACATTTTCTGCCGACCATTATAAAATATTAGCCAGTCTATGGTTGTTCAATGAGGTATGCAATTTTAAAATATCAACTTGTATTAAATCTTGCCCTCTGATTCACTCGTAGTAATGTCCGTCATATCTATATCTATCTTTTGTATTTCTGAAGCAGTTGCCCACTCTCTGCGTTAAAGGCTGGCTTGTATTTCAGCCAATCCGGTCTTGTTTTTGTGAAGCTGTGTTTTGTTGCTGTGGCTCATGTGACGTAGCGCAGAGCCTCTCCAGAGACCAGAGTTTGTCCCACACCTCCCACCATCACCCATCACCCATCACTCCCCACCCCACCGAACTGAATGAATGCTGGAGGAGACCTTGTCCAAGGGCTGCCTGCAGTGCTTCAACTGTACTCCGTTTCAACCTGCCTGAATATGAGGGCGGCATGATGTTGCAATTGTGAATAGATTTTCTACACTCCATTAGGCCCGGCTCACTATGTAGATTTTAAATGACTTGAACTAAAATTTGAGTGGAGACAGATTTTGTTAATGGTTACTAATGGTGACCCTTGAAATTGAGATTATTTGTGCAGCTCCGCTCTATATCTTGAGCAACAGGTTCGACATTATCTGATTGTTCGTTTCAGTTTTAAGCCATTATACTTCACTTTACAAATCAAATGTATTGCAAAAAAGTACAAATACATGGGTCAGTTGCAGTGCAGTTGGATCAGCATTCGCCTACTTTCCCAAAGGTAGTGGCAGTTTGGTCCCTGCTTCCACCATCATACTGTTGTTGCATCCTTGGGCAAGACTGCTTTGTCTGTACTTGTAGAAAAGCACAAAATTGGGGATCTCCAACTAGTAACTCCGGAGCTACCGGTAGCTTGCCAGCCCTTTCTATGTTGCTCACCAAAGGCTTTCTACATTTCTACACATGCTTGATGAGTCCTATTTTGGATGCATTTCTTTTTTTTTCTGAACAAAACATCTCCAAACATTTAGGTGAATATACCAATTAGTACCAAAGTATAAAGTGGAAACCACTATCATTTTCTTTTATTGTGTTGAATGATCTTGGCTCCTATCCCTAGTTACATGTGTTTCCTTGAAGCATAAGTAGACCACCTCACAGGGTATTAAAGGTTAGAGAGACCCCTACACTAAATACTCTTGGGATAATGCAATTTTCATAACAATTGTTGCAAACCAAAACATGCAAACTATTGTGACGTTATGCACAACATCCTCAAAATAAGGTCTGCATTTTAGCAGAGAGTCATCAATTTATGAATAATAAATGAGTGAAATTATTTTGTCTCAACCCCTTGATGGAACAGTGCTGAGTCCGGCGCAGAGTTCTGCGGTGTGTACATATCTCTGGCCTGTGCTGTTGTCCTCTGTAATGGACACTCCCCGCCTGCGCTCCGCCGCCTCAGGAATGCTTGGTCATGGTGCTGCGCTGCTGTGGATGAGAGGGCTCTGTTTCTCTAAAGCAGTTGTCTGTCAGCAGCGATAGGACCAGGCGCGCTGTTTTTGTCACGCCGCCCCGAGGAGAGCGTGTGTGCGTGCGTGGACTTTGATGTGACACACAATGAAAGCAGATTGTCCGTCTTATGTGCGGGCTGTGATTTCTAAAAAATGCACAATCATGAGCTGCAGCTGCCCGCGACTCCCAGGCCAGATCCGTTTAGCCTCTGTACAGCCATTATTTGTTTAGCCATAGGTCAATGAATACGCATGCACAGTGTTAAGGAGCACTGTTTATTCCTAACGTTTGCACTAATAGATTACCAGGGGGGCAATTAGTGTGGAAAAACAGTAGGTCAAGTTGTAGAAAAGTGGTCAGAGAGAAGGGTTTAAAACTGTATCACAAGAGTCAGATCCAAGAAGAATACTGTATGAGGAAGGGCATCTAGCAGTTTTATTATTTGACTATTTGATTGGGACAGTACTTGTACCTGCCATTGCACTCACAGACTCTAAAGACAATAAGACGTCATGGAAACGGGATGTGCATAGGCCTGAATAATTGTCTGAATAATTGCAGTCTTTGTGATTTGCTAACTGCGACCATCAAAATTGCAGTACTCTGTGGTATAGACCCTTTCATTGTTTGTAAACATTGGGCTTAACTGAAGGCAGAAAGCTAGATCCCTATCTGTTTCCATTGTAGCGGTTGTCATAGTAACGATAAACAAATATCTATCTGTTGTTGGAAATATCAGATAAAAGTTTATTTTATCGTCTCAAATGTCCTTCCTCTTGTTCTTGCACCTTAAGCCACAACAGGACCACATTTTGTAGTTGTAGTTTCACACTTATAATCACTAGTTTTAGTTTAATCTTTTTTCTCTTGCTCACTTCCTGCCTCCAGCTGATGTCACTGATGATGTAAGCAGCGAAAGGGTCTATTCGATTGAGATTAATTGTATTGTAATTGTACAGCTTTACATGCAAGTAGGAGTGGGCAATATTAGGAAATATGAGTATATGAGAATATCTTGATATTTTGGGATTCGATAAAATATGCAAAAATGTGCTTCAAAACATCTTAATTTAGATGCTTTATCATGAAAAAGATAATTGTCTTGAATAGACCATAAAAGTGAAGAATAAAAACCCAATTATCCCATATTTTGACCATATTTTACGGCAGTTGATTTCTTGACATTGGAGATTTTACTCAATATTGTAAATTTGCATATCTTCCAAACAAACAAAAAAATATTATATTGCCAATATACAATCATGTACGAAAGTGTTGGCACCCCTGAACCTTTTACATTAAATTAAGTATTTGTTTATCCATAATTTTGGTTCTCAAGTCAGTACTCTTCTCCTCTTTCTCTTCTCCATTCTCAGGCACATACACAATGCAAAGATTGAGTCAACTTCTCTTCTTTTTATCTTATTCCAGATGTGATTTTTGCATTGCCCACACTTGTTACACTTGTTACTTGCCACAGGTGAGTTTAAACAAGCATCACACATGCTTGAAACTAGGGCTGCAACTATCGATTATTTTAGTAATCGATTCATCTATCGATTATTTACATCGATTAATCGAGTAATCGGATAAGTATTTCAATTGTATTGAAAAACTATATTTCATGTCTTTAGAGCAGATTTTGAAAGGAGAACCACATTTCTGATAGAAATAACACTATTTATTCTTAATTTCTCATTAGTTTGTCCCTAAAGACACTGATTGGTCAGTGTCCTGACTCCTGAGAACCAAAATAATGAATGTTAAACATGAATAATTTTCACATCATCTACATATTAGATTTGGACATGTTTACATGACATGATCTGTGGAAAAATATTCACCCTATCTTTTAAAGAGACAGTGTTTTTGTCAAAAATACTAACTTATTTATTTTCTGGCTCAAATTTGACAATTCTGCAAAGAAAACGATTCATCGATTATTAAAGTAGTTAATCGAGTAATTGATTAATCGATTAATCGTCGATTACTTGATTAATCGTTGCAGCCCTACTTGAAACAAAGATAATTACACACAATTTTGAATTATTTTGCACTGTTCTAATTCTCACAAAGGAAATGAACAGATGTATACC
>OMNZ01022450.1:14778-39375 GCA_900303255.1 Lesueurigobius sanzi | reverse complement strand
AGAGAAAGGGGGAGAGGGGGGAGGGAGGAGGGGGTAGGAAGAATGAGAGAGAGGGAGAAAGGAGGAGAGAAAGAGAAAGAAGGAGGGTAGGAAGAACAAGAAAGAGAGAAAGACAAATGGGGAGAGAGAGTGAAAGAAGGGGAAAGTAGGGAAAGAGAGAGACAGAGAAGGGGGGATAGGAAGGTGGGAGAGAGAAAGAGAGGATGGAGAAAGAAGGAAATAAAGAGAGGGAGGGGGAGAGAGGAAGGAAGAAGAAAAGAAAAAGGAGGGGGAGCAGGAAGAGGGAGAGAGAAACAAAGGGACTTTGACACTAAATGTATTTGAACATCATCATTAAAAATTAATTAAAATGGTTCAGTCTCATCATTACTCTATATCTTACGCTCCTCTAGAGAGTGTGACAGAGAGAGAGAGAGAGAGAGAGACAGAGAGAGAGAGAGAGAGAGAGAGAGGAGGGAGGAGGAGAAAGGGAGACGGATTCCTGTAGTCTCAGTCAGCAACTATCGCTCAGCCACAGCCATCTCCTTTAAAGCAACTTAGACTGAGTGTCTCACAGAGGATTGGCAGGTGTGGATGTCAGTCTTAATGTAGACGGTTGCATTGTGTTGTGTCGTGTTGTGTTGTGTTGTGTTGTGTTGTGTTGCTGGACAGGCCCGGATCTCCTCCATGTTAAATTGCATTTTAAGTGTATTGCAATGTAGCCTATTGTAATGAGGCTCTATCTTTGTGCTCAATGAAATTCCGATGCATCCTCAGTCAGTTCAGGAGCCAGTGCTGCTGCTGGGGTTCAGGTTACAACCATTCTGTAGAGCTGTTATCGTGGAGATGGGATGAACATTAGTAAATAAATCATCACAAATATGAAAAATGATTAACTTTTCACATCAAGTAACACCTCATTAATTCAATATTTGACATACCACCAGGTTTAGATCAAGGTCTGCATTTTGGCTACTTTTATTGTCTTTTCTGCATGAAAGTTGCAAATGTCTTCTTATTCACGTGTTCTGCTTTTGGAGGTTGCACATAGATACTACTACTACTACTACTGTAAAACTTCAGGTAATGACGCTGTCAAAACGAATCATCTCAAAATCTGTTTTTTTCTTTGACACGAAGCACAATTTCCCCTTGAATACTAACTCCCTTCAAATATTTATCTGGCAGCCCTTCCTCTGCAGATTCGACCTCTTCAAACACGCTCTTGTGGCTTGTGTGTGGTGCTTGTGTAGTCAAGTATACGGAAAATATTTAGAAGGTATACAGTGGCTATAGGCAGCGTGTTCATCAGGTACAGTACAAATATTGTGCCTCTTTTAAAGGTCCCACTCCACAAACGCAGGATTTTTCAGTTCATTAATACTGTTGCTAGTTGTTAACTTTTTGGATGATGTTTTCTGTTACAGCGAACAGGGCAGATTTATTTAGTAACATTCACTTTATTATTAAAAGCAAGACCAGATTATTTGTAGAGCACAGGTAAAGACAAATAACTAGCTAAAAAGAACTGTTTTCATATTGGACTCGAACATTGTCATCTTCTGGCAGACATCCAGATTTTAGCTGCATTAAACTTTAACGTGGCCGCACCATTTTTAGTCCTGATTCTGGGACCAGCAGGAGACCACACGCTGAAGTCCTCAGAGCTCAAGGTGGTTCATTAGGGTCTAACACAGAGGTGCCCAACCAGTCGATTGTGATGGGTGTCGGCAAAGAAAGAGAGAGAGAGAGAGATGCAGGTCACCTACGCACGTACTTCTGTTAAATAGATTGAGCGTGTATCGTGAACTGGGCCTACTGCCTCTCTCCTCTCTCTGGCTCAGCTGTCACTTCGACCCTACCTCAGCCACTTGCGCTGCGATCTGCCCCAACTGCGCAGGGTGTCCCCCGGCCCGTCAGAAATGGTAAAACCCAGTGCGCATTGCGGTAGATGAAAACATGTCTGACCCGTGTAGCACTGACGGCTACTTGACAAAACAATGAAACACTCGGCTTATTTTGGGGCATAATATAAAAGGCAGTAGCTGATAGCAGACAGGGAGATGAGGATGAAGTCCGGTGATGAAGTCAGGACAACGGTGAGCGTCAGACTGTGGTAAGAAATGACAGACTCCTGTTTTACCCCTATAAACAACCCTGGGTAAATGAGCTTCAGCCCGTTGCATGTCAGGAGAGAGTAGGAGAGAGACAGGTATCATTGTGGTGCTGTAGCAAGAGGGACAGCTCTTTTTTTGCTTTAACTTAACAGCTTAAATCAAGTTCATACGCATTTAGCATTTATTTTGGCAAAATGTATTTATAGTACTTTGTTTGAAAGCTTCAATAGCTTGTCTGCTGTTGAAAAGTGTCTTCTTCCAGACAAATTGTGCACTGACTGCAATCTGAAGAAAAAATTCTATATACTGTATACATATACTGTAACAGTATACAGATATGATAGATCCTGGGAGGTTGGCTACTACAATGACATCTTTCATCATAACTTCGGCTGCTCCCCGGGGGCTGTCATCCGGAAACCTGAACCTGAACCTGGCTACTAAAAACAAAACAAAAAGAAAATGTTGGGCACCCCTGGTCTAACAGTTGTTGTATGTAGTAGTTGTATGTTGATGCTAGGCCATGAAGGTACTTTTTTTTATTTTATTATTCTATTCTCTGAGCGAGACCTGCAGAGACCTGAGCACTGGACTAATATGGTCATATTTCCTGGTTGTAGTCAGGGTCAAAGACTAGTTTAGCTGAAAAAAGTAGTTTTACATCCACACACTGATCTGCTCGATCAGTGTAAAAGAAAGTTATATTACTGAAAAATAGAAGAAAGCTTGCTGAAACCGTACCATGAGTGTGGTGTAGAGAAGCAAGAGGTCCGAGGCACGCTGTATTAGCAAAGTAAAAGTCCTTTATTAATCTGGACAAAGCTGACGCGTTTCGACTTACGTCTTCATCAGAGCTTCATAATTTAAAAGAACCACCGGATGTTGCCGGGTTAAAAAAGGCAGGTGAAGGGTAAAGTTATATTACTGCTTTGCTTTGCTAATGTTTGGCTAGACGGTCCATTCATATCAGTTCAGACTGAAAAGTGTGATCTCAGATTGCCTTCCTGCAGCGGCTGAACATGTCCCAGTGCTGATGTGATTAAAGGCTCTGTCTGCTGCGCCTCGTCCAGTGGCCCACTCTCACTCAAGCTGCTTTAGTTAATTAAATTGTCAAGGAAACAGACGGCAGAGGTACAGACTGATGGGACAGATCAATAGAGTGGCACTCTAATAAAAAAACAAAACATAGACTTTATACTATTGAGCAAAAACAATAGGGCACTGTCTTCTTTTTGTGATTTCCTTCTGGATATGAGGTGTGCATATACTATAGCTTACATATTGATTTGAAATGTGTTTTGCCTTTCCTTGCTCAATACAGTTTGGCATATTGTCAATATGATTTGTGGTAACAGTGGCACATTTCCTAGTTTGCCAATTGAGATCGTAAAATGAAAAATAATCATTTGCATAAAGATTTGGACCATATAGTATTTTTGTTCCAAGATTCTTTTGTTCACTTTTTGATGCCATTATGACTAATGTAGATGTATGGATGTTGCCTGATGTTGCCTAACCCTGTTTTAGATTCAGAACATAAGCATCTATAGGCTTTAATGGTGTATACACGCATCCAAATATCACAGCTTTTGGAGGCCAAGACTGATGAATCTACATAAAATACTTATAGTGCTGTGTTCGCTAATAGCACCACAGTACATTCACTTTTAATTTCATGTATTTGTTTATTTGACAGTGCTAGAAATGGTGGATTTAACCAGAGCTGGTCCTACTAAGTTTATTCAAGACAACTCTGCAAAGTCACTCAAGGCTCCTTTGGTATTGGATAATGTTATGAAGGATGTAATATATCTATGACTATGCACTTTTGGCTGGCGTTGATTTATGATGGGCTCGTCTGGCTTTGTTAGTGCTTTGCAAAGTGTATACCTGAAGAACCAACAAAACGTCCCCTAATTTTATATCTTAGGGGACGAATTATAACTAATTCTTTCAGCTCTTAGATATTACCATGCTTGCTAGTTGCTATACAGTTCAACATTTAGGACCTATTTTGATTTAAATGGAGACACTACAACATTTTCTCCACATCTCTCCAGAGATTTACACAGAAAATGGTCTTATTCCGTCTTTGCACTGTGGTAACCCTCGCGCTGGCACATACCGAGTGACAAAGGAAAGTATTTGAATGTAGATGCATCAGTGATATGTTGTTCAGTTGTTGGGTGCAGGAGTGGAGCAGCTCTCACCCGAGGCACTGAGATTAAATACTCCTCCTGAGGTGCGCTGTAAGCCCGTTTGACCTGCTGCCGTTGGACAAACTGGTGTTGCAAGATTTGGAAAGTGAGCCCACACGTTACTGGGAGGTGGCTGGATCCACTTTGTTTGTGCTTTCTTTTTTCTCCCAAGAAGAGTCAGCGAGGTCTGTTCCGACTGTCCCTGTGTGGGCCTAAAGCGGAACACTCAGTATGAGGGGGTAAAGTCTTGGGCTGGTAATTCAGAAAGTGCCACTACTGTATATGGTTTTATTGAAAAATATTGTAATAGTTATTAAGATTTAGTCAGCAACGCATCATTATTTTCATTTATTTCAATGAAAAGTGACATAAAAAACACACACAACAAAACTGTTACCAAAAAGTGAATGAAAAGCAGCAGAGAGAAATGTAATCTTATCATATCATTATAGATCTTAGACTGTGCTTATTTCACAAAAGTAGTTACTATAGAGTCTTGAAATGAAACTGTTGAGATTTTGTAAAATAACTATTATTATTATATATGATTATTTCGGTTCTTTACTATAATGAGTGAACAGTTTTTCCACTTTGAAAACTGGGACAAAACTTGGTAGTTGTCGGGGAGCCATAATTGAACGTTGAACAAAAATACAGTTTGTAAAAGTCAACATTAAAGGTGCACTATGTAACTTTTTTTGTGAAAAGAATATATATATATATATATATATATATATATATATACGTATATACTATACGTATGTATGTTGGTTCTTATTTGGCGTATTTGACCTTTCTGTGACCCAGTGTATGGGTACAGCATGGCATCTTTCCTTAATTCCTTCGCTGCAGGATCATTTGTTTTTGGGGTTTCTTTTGAAGGTTTCTGGTACGAAACCCTAAAACAATTGATCCTGGAGCGTCATGAAGGCCGCTGTGATGGAAAGCAAAGTCATGCTGCACCCCTACAGCCACTGGGTCACTGAAAGGTCAAATAGGCACTGATATCAAGTTGTTGTTTTTTACATCAGTCATTAAGTAAAAACACTGCAGGTTTTAGGATTATTCGAGCTACTGTGACAACACAATTTCCCTTGTGGATCAATAAAGTCTGTCTTAGTCTAAGTCACTGGTGAAAAAATGATCACAAAGCTTGAGTAAAACTGTGACAAATAAATGGTTTTGGATGAATTCATAGAGACATGGGACAGAGGGCTCAAAACTGGGACAGTCCCAGGTAATCTGGGACATGCGGCCACTCTAACTATAATAAAGAAAATAATCAAATTAATTAGCTTGGGAAGGCTCTCAGTCGTCCAGTAAGTCTTCATCGTAGTGGCCTGAATCATTAAGCCACTAGGATGAAAAACTCATGTTACACATGTTTCTGCCCCCACTGGTCACATCCTCCCATTTAGATGCATATTCATCCACCACAGGGTGCACATATGGGGCTAAAGCAGGTGAAGTGTCTTGCCCAAGAACACATCTGCACCTTTGGATCAATGGGCAAATGCTCTACCAACTGAGTCACCAGTAGAAGAAATGTAAAGTATCTTTTATACATTTTTAGTCTGTATTTACAAACACACAAACGCGACAGTGTTTCTACAGATCCAGAGGCTGTCGGTGCAAACTGTCATTGCTCCTGCAGTTTCTTAGTGTTTGTGAGTGAGTATAAGCGACAACAAATGCAAATTGAATAAATAATAACATATACAACGTCTGTCTAATAATGATTACAGAAAAGAAAACACATTGTTTTGACTGTTCTGTTTTCGTTTTACAGCTGGACAGCCCATTCCCTGATAACACGTGTTTATTTGTTGTGCGAAAGAGGATGTAGCCACCACCGGTATGTGACACTCAGACTATACCTACCTCACCCCCTCTTCTTCTTTCCTTTCCTCTCTCCTGTAGCCAGAGGTGGGTTATGTGTACCGGCTTACTTTTACACCAGGCACAGTGAAATGAATAGTTTTATGTGTAATTAATGGTTTATTGATTACTTTTATATTGTTTGAAAATGAACATCAACATGTACTTCAGGCATTCACACTTTCCACACCAAGTACTGCCTCCTAAAATATTTCACCTTCCAAGTACCACGAGGTCTGGATCAAGCTTAAATCCCAGTACCAGTCAAAAGTTTGACACTACAATATCAATAAAGGAAAGAGAATACATAAAAAGTGCAAATCAAATGAATAAAGTGTCAAATTGCAGATGACCCTGTGAACCACCTGAAGTACAATCAATACTTTATACACCTACTTTAGTATCTCTACTACAATAACATCCTTGAAGTAGCACCACTACTACAACAACTTACCAAATCCTTTCTCTACTCTAAACTCCTCCGCACCATCCTCTTGCATGTCTCTCCTGGGGGCACATAGGCAGGGTATGCTCGACTGTAGTCTGGTAGTCTAGAGCTGGAGGGGGAAGAGAGGAGGAGGAGGAGGAGGAGGAGGAAGGCAGGAGGGAGGGAGGGAGGGAGGGAGGGAGGGAGGGAGGGAGGAGTGGAGCTTAGAGACAGTCAGCGGCAGCCTCATGCTCACTCAGCGTAAATGACACAAGTGCTGCTGCTCCTGGCTCTCCCCCATTCACGGCAAGCCTCGACTGACTGGGCGCGTAGCTGCTAGCGATTAGCCGGCATGCCGCAGAGGAAGAGGAGTTTCACTTTTGGAGCGTATGGAGGGTAAGGAGAGAAAAAGGGGAAAAAAAACATTACCATCGCTATGACAACCCCGCCTAGGGCTGTTTGTGTTGATGCTCGTGGCTTTTGAGTGAGTGACACGGCGAAATCAGTGCGTGTTTTGATCACATAGAGGTGCCATTGACAGTGGGATTCTTACGCACAGGCTGAGGCAGGAGCTCTATACTCTAAACTAACATAGCACGGTGTCACTGACAGACAGCGGTGGTGGTGTTGGTGTCTGTGACTGGCTGACTGGCTCCACAGTTGAAAAATGGGAAGCGCATTCTGTTCTGTGTGACGGCTCGGTGTGAGTTTCAGAAATGTAAATAAGATGAGGTGACACGAGGTTCAGGTTTCCGGATGACAGCCCCCGGGGAGCAGCCGAAGTTATGATGAAAGATGTCATTGATAGTTAGGAGTGGGTCCACGAGAATGCACCCACTCCTCGATGTAGGTGCTGTTAGGTTAGTGATGCCACAATGTTATTATTAAGAGGAGAGATATTGTCGTTTTACAGTTGTGGGAGAGACGGTGACATCATGAATGAAATGAAAAGTGAAATCCTTGTTCATTCATTCACACTGTCTCACATATAAACACACTGCACCTATAGGGCTCAAAACCGTTTAGATTTCTGGGATTCCTGATACATTCCTAAATAATAAACTAATTGAGATTCTAAAATGTGAGACAAAGTTCTTCCTCTGCTTGTTTCTTGACTTTTTTATTGTTCTTAAGTAATGCCCCGTAACAATTCATTACATTTGAGATCTCCGTCATCTTGGAGTGTTCCATAGTAGCAGACATTTTAAAAGATTTTGGACTAGGTTGGCTGATGAAGCTTCTTGGATAAGAGGTAAAGCATCCAAGCTGCTTTTTGAGAACTTTTAGTACAATACATATATTATTTGGCCAGCTTTATCTATCTTGTAATTTATTAATGCAGATTTTTTTGCATCAAGTTATATATACGTAGCCTAGATTCATCACTAATAGACACACAGATACATTGGTTAATTGGACCTACCAAATAGGGCTGCACAATAATCACAATCAAAGTTAGTGGTGCGAGTCACAGTGTCTGCAATCATTTCAAGTTTCTTCTCTTTGAATTTAATTTCGTTGATGTTGCTTTTGAATATTTGCTTTTTGCTATCAATTTTTTTGTGAAAGTGTGAAGTGGAATGTGTTTTGTCTCGTCATTGTCCATTGTCCTGGTCACTTATGTTGTAAATGTGTTGTCTTATTGTGTTAGATAAAAGAACAAAAGACAAGAACATACAGTAATGCCCTTTAAAAAACAGTTTTAATCATCATCGTCTGCAAACATGTTCTGAAATGTGGGTGATTTTGCATAGTTTACCAATTCATATTTCAGCCTTCTCTCATATTATTGCTCCTGAATTGAAACAAAATCTTCACATCAACAGAAAATCTCATGTTCTGGGTAATCACAATTGAAATAGTCAAAAAAACACAAAATTGTGCAGCTCTAATATGTATAATACGATACTTATAATATAATAGTTCCTACCCACGCCGTTATAGGTGTAAATGATGCCATCACTTGTGTTTGTGACAGGTTTGCTGGTCGTCTGCAGAGGCTCTAAGTTGAGACTTTACACGTAGTTGACTGGTCAAAGGGTGAACAGGTGCCCAGTGCCACAGTCTGTCTGACTATTCTCATAGGCACATGTGTTGTACATTGTAAATAACTCAGTCCTGGCTAAAGGTGGACTCAGACATTTGAAGGACAAGAGAAAGTGCATTTGGGTCATTGCGCACAGTTAAGGCCAGATCCAACGGTTTTGTTTTGTCTAGTGTCGGAGTCACTGATCCTGATATAATAAGTTACAATACAAGAAGTATGACATTTTCCAGCCCCACGCGCCAATAATTACAGAAGGAAGGGCATCTGATCTAATCATAAGCACTCATTTCCAGAGTAGTGCTGCACAGTAAACCACAAAATGATTGGTCAAAATCAAAATATTAGGTGATGCCATATCCATAATCTCAAGAAACCACGATATATCGCAAAACTGTTGAGGTCTTCCATCTGACTGAGATTTCAACATTTTTACATTTTAACCTTGTTTTGGGCCATATTTTGTATTTTTGGAAGTTCTGTTCTGACAAAATATAGTGGGAATAACACTTTGCTTATGATTTTAGTTAGAATTGAATTGAACCTGCTAATAATATTGTTGCTGTTTTTCTTATATTGTGCAGCCCTAATGTAGAGACATGGAGAATTTGCTTTATCTGGAAGAAAGGTGTTTTAATGATGTTTATTTAAATTAAAACTGGATTAACTTTTGTAGGACATACTGGTCAAGGTTATATATATTTTTTGTTCATTTTTATTTATTTATTAGGTTGCATTATCCCCTTCTTTAACTTCCCTTTCAATGATTGTTAAAACAGCTTCCCCTAAGCCTTTCCCTCTCGTACCAACTGTGTGTGCTCTTCACGAAGCACACTGCAGCTGATGATGCACTTCTACAGAGGTCTCGACTGATTCAAAAGCTGATGGACCCGTTTTGTTTAAGTTTTCCATGTTTGCAGTACATGACGATAGTAATGCCTTTGTGGTGGTTGTGCCATATAGAGTTACAGACTTATTGGAAAAGGGAAGAGATACTAGTCAGTCGCCAAACCCCCCTCTCCCCAGAAACAAATACTACAGTTTCACTTTTCTTCGCTCCAAAGTCATACTGTAATAGATAATACTGTACTTTTGATGAGACGCTGCAGGTTTTGTTTAAAGTTATGTTAATATATTTGTTAAAAGATTTTTGGGGTATATTTTGTTTCGTTTTTGAATAGAAAATAGTTATAAGTGAATTAATCTGTAAAAAAATTTTTAGGGGTTCAAAACTAAATTAAATATTGAAAAATCCCTCTGAACAAACCTGAAACAAAAGACTGGAAAGATTGGAATCTGTAGGAGCTTCTAAAGTGATCGCCATAATGTGCGAAAAATGCAATTTGAGAACAATTCGAAATGTTGAATTAGTGCAATAATTACACTTTTTATTGGGAAGATTTGGTGATTTGTTTGTTTCCAGGTGAAAGTGAAAGAGAGTAAACCGGTCCAAAATCTGAAAATTGGAAAAATTGAGTGTTGCACGGCCTCTTCTTAAAAATAAATAACATGAACTGTAAGCAATATCATAGTTTATTGGTGAAAGATAACCCAAAAACATCTTTACTGTGAGCAGCTGTGAGCATAGGTAGCTAAACATTATCTCCCAAAAGCTTTTTGATAACCAGCTGCATGAGTGTTTTGTATTTCTGGCATGTTTGTTCACGTTTTAGAGTATTGCAACAACTAAAGTGCCTTTTCTTTGTTATTTAGGTATGTTGCCATTTTATCTTCATAGCAGATCAGTGTCACTGGAAATTCCCATCCATAGTATTTTCTATGGACTTATTAGGTCAACTTGAACTCGTTGCAGGGCTGTCACACGTTCCTCTGTAGCAAGATTCAGTCCTGCCCTTATAGGCCACAGCGCAGACAATGCCTTTATGTTAGTGTCCCGTGAAAAGAATGCATTCCTTTCAGTCCACAAACAAGTGGAGCAAACATTGTACTAGAAATGTGACAGGAGTTTTGTCAGCTGATATCAATAAGGCCTTTATAACGCTTCGTGGTCTTTAGGGCTGGCAAAAAATAGCACAAAAAAAAAAAACCTCATATTGATCAATACATTTAAAAAGAAAAAATGGTTTTGTGATTAATGTTTCAAAATAAATCTCAGTTTAAGAGCTAATTCTGAATCTTTTGAATTGATTATGTGGCTTCATGCATGAACCTGATATACCACAAATACTAAAACACTTGAATACATTGCATTCATGAACACAGCGTTACTTTCTCAATTTTGTCAGATTCATGTGGTATATCAGGTTCATGCATGGGGGACAGGATTGAGATTAAAGGTAACGCTGTGTTCATTAATGCAATGTATTCAAATATTTGTGGTATATAGTGTTTCCTTCCGAATAACATTATTATGCAAATCACATGGTAAGTGTGGGACCCTTTTGTTTTTGTTATAAGTGACATCTTTGGAACACATTGATAATTACTTTATAAGTGTTTTGTCCATTCACGAGTTCATTATATTGAGCATTGTGCAAAGAACAAGAGGTTTGAGAAAGTCATTGTTCTAATGATAAAAGAGATGATTATACTATGTCATCGCCTAAACAACAGTAGTTAATCATTCAGAGAGCTGTGGCCAAACAAACAGGACTAACTGAGGGCACTTCATTTTCATCAATGCCGATATTTACAAAGACATTAACAATAGAGGCATCGTCGTGATAATAATGATGCCCAACAACATGCTTCTTAACAAATATTTGAAATGTAAGTCTCATATTACAATATTATTATGTTAAAGTTATTGCTCAGGGGCCAACATGTGGCACACAGTTCAATGCTTATGTTGCTCTGCTTTCATTATTTTAACGTATAAAAATTGTCTTTAAATGTATCCTCTCAGATCAGGTCTGAGACGCTCTTCCTCATCAAAGGGGGACAGGGTTTCAGAATGGGGGCATCATTAGTGGAGCAACACATCTGTTTTATTATATATTGTAATGCACAAAGGCACATGCATTTTGTACTATCCATATTCTTTTGTTTATACAGCTTGTATTCAAAGTTTTCAAGAGATGGGACATATTTTTCTGTTCAATCGTGTTCTTTAAAAGACTTTGCGCCCCAAAGTCTTTATATGAAGCTACAAAGCCTGTTTTAAAAATATTCATATCAGAACATTCAAATCAGTTTGTAGCTCAAAAATAACTTCTCTTTGGTGAATCATCAATAATGTCCTTATTTAACTCCCTTTGTGACTATATTTGGATGTCTTTCTCTTTTGATGTTTTACATTAGATCATGTTTACCGGAACAGGGAAAAGACATCATCCTTTTGTCATTAACAGAATAAGCAAAATGCTGCAATGTTGAACATTAGACGTGAAACATAGATTTGCTTTTGCTGCTGGCAGTGAGTATTTTAAAATGTACAGTATGTTTATACTGTACGCCACAGTAACTAAATGAAATCACCTTATTCAGCTTTCACTTGGCTACTTGCTCTTAATTTGTTTTTAGAGCAATTTCATACAATAATATACAAGTCTTTGGCCTCTGCAGTCTATCTATGAAACCATATCCTGATATGAAATGCATGGTTTTCCTTTACAGTGTCCAATTGTATGTGACAAGTCTATATTTAAGTACTTGATTCAGTCTAATTTAGTTTTTGCTTAGTCTTTAGTTTTCTGCTGTGAATGCTGGGCACGTGCAGCCCTAAACAGTCCATCTTTATGAGTATTGATGCATAAAACAAAGCACATTGTTTGGTCCCGAGTGGACAGTGGCCAGCAGAGTGAAGTAACACCACGCTGAGTGAACTTATTGTAACACTGTCTTCACTCAGCAGGATACATGTGGAAACAAAATGTTTTACCAGCAACAGAAAGTAGTTCTCAAGCGTTATGCATCAAATAAATGATTGTATATTTGCAAGTTAACAAGATATGGTAATGTGTGTTGTGAATGTGTTTATATTTATGCATTAATTGCTTGGCTACTGTGTACGAGGACACTTAAACATTTATAAGTTTTGTTTCCTTCTAGTAATTAAATTGTCCTCCTTCAGTGTACTGCAAAAGGAGATATTTTGTAAAAAAAAAAAAAGAAAAGACTGTACACCTAAAGCAGTTTTATTGACTGAACAGTTGCTCCTAGTTGCTTTGAGTATTTCAAAACTCATTCTTGCGCAGAATTTGGATGTTACAAATGCATCAGGAAAGTGAGGAACAGCTACAAGGACTTTAAATGTTTGCAATGTAATGCAGCCATAGCAACTTTATGGCGTGTGATGCAAAATAAGCTAATTTTGACATGGATAAGGCATATGGATTAGAGAATGGAACACAGTTTGCCTCACTTACCGGCCACAGAGACACATAGCTAGCACATAATTCATCTAGTGATGAGCATTAACATGTCGAGAAGCGGCCAAACAACCAATCTGCCCGGGTAAGCTGGATTTCCACTGGGCTCGCTCCTGTCTGTGACCCATTTACCATAAAACCCGATGCATCCCCTGCCTGCCATACTCTAACACTCCTACACAGAATCAGATTAATGAATTAGCAGTAAAAGTGTCTCCGCTGCTGAAACGGCGTGGTGCTAAAACTTTTTAAAGCCTTTTTTCAAAACAACCCACCCTTGGAAAGCCATTATTCTGATGTGCGTTACCACGGAAACCCGCTCCCGTTTGATGCCTTGCCGAGAGGAAAATGTATGAAACAATTTAGCACTCATTGGCGGCCACACGCTGGGTTATAATTTAGAAGTGTGCGATGTTGTTATGTGGCGCAGAATAAAAAGCAGGCGACGCACACTGCTTTCATGGCGGGGTTCGGGCCTGAGTCACGGCCGAGTAATTCATTAGTGCACCTCTCCCTTCTTCCCCGCGGTCGGAGCTTTCAGGACACAATATTCTTTGTGTTGCAGAAGTGCGTCCTCCTCCAATGTTTTCTTCTAAATCTCTAGACTGCCCCCAGCTCTGCAAACATTGTTTATTTTGCCTCTGTAATGAGCATGTTCACAGGTGCCCACTTAAGGGGAGGCACTGCAGGCAAAACTCAATTATTTTTTTTAATTTTCAGGTTTTGACCGAGTTTGTTCTCTTTCACCTGGAAACAAAATGACCTATATATATTTTTTACAATACAGTGTATTGTCTATGGGAAATTGTAACTTCATTGACCATTTTCTCAAAATGCATTTTTCTCACATGTCCAGCTCCTACAGACTCCACATTTTCAGTCTTGTACTTAACAATATTTTGAAGGTTTGTTCAGAGGGATTTTTCAATGTTTAATTCCTAGCCTGATTTATTTAATTGTGAACTCTTTATTCACTATTAACTAGATATTATACAAGATATTCAAAATCCCCTCTGAGCAAGTCTTTGGAACTAATATATCAACAAAATAAAACCGTCAATTTTATTTTATTTATTCATTTGATCAAGGTCAATGCACAAACGACATTAGTCTATTATAAGAAGAGATGCATATTTTATGCCTCAAATACCTTATTTTTATGTGAAAATATAAAATCACAGAACACTTGCAATGTACTGTATACCTGGAGAAGTATTTAGCTATAGTAATTCTGTTTACTATAGTTGTTTCTTCTTCTGCTGAAGCACTCCAAACTGATTTGACTAGATTTTGTTGTGTCATAAGAAGTGCCCTCTGCATTTTCAAAGCCCATAAACCATCACCTGTTGTGACTCTGAGCCGGTTCCCTCAGAGGGGGTCATTTATCAACACAGGTGCATCCTGGGAAATAGCATATAGCTGTTTGTGGGCATGTTCCATCCAACTTTTGACCATTTCAAATATTTGTTTATTGTTTATTTGGTTGGGACAGTGCATGTTAATGAACACACATGAGACATATGCATGTAAACACACCACTCCGGATTGTAGCCTTGAGCTAATTTCCATTTGTCGTCCCACATTCACACTCACAAACACACTCATTCATCCTGATCTATTGTACATGTTTTTAGTGGAAGGGGAAACCGGAGCACCCTGAGGAAAACTACACAGACACGGGGAGAACATGCAAACCGGGATCAAACCCACGACCTTCCAGCTGTGCGCCACTGTGCTACCGTACTGCCAAATTGTGTGTGTTACTATATTAGGGCCCCAAATCATATACATATAAATGAATGAATGTTGTATGAGTAAAATATGCGTAAATGACTCCGCTGCTGATCCACTTTTTCATGTGCTATCCATTTCGCACATTAGCAAACACTTGGTAAATGACTCCCAAACTGCATTATTGCACCATCAACATCTTGGCATGCCGTTAGCTAAACATGGCTACTTGTACCTTGTCCTGTGGCAAGAGGATGCACTGAGCAACATACAAGAGCCCAGACTTTACCCTTCAAGTCTATTTTCCATGGACAACACACAAAGGAGTGAATTATTTAATGTGAAATAACAATAGGTATCCAAAAGCAGGTTAATAAGCCACAAATATGCATAATACACCTACTAAGTTTTAACTTTATTATATTTTTGTATGACCTGTTGGATATAAGAACACTGCATTTACCCCTGAACTAGAATAACAATAGTAAACAATGGGTACAGTTTTTGGGAAGATCTTTGTGGTTCAATAGAAAGCGCAGAGTGAATCCTCTTTCAGCTGCAGGTCCAAATATGTGCCAAACCTTTAACCAATACAACATACATGTTGTGCCTTGGTCGGGGTCTGCACTGTACCTATAATTACCCATCACTATAGGCCACACGCGCAACCAACACCCAATTTCAAGCTACATAAAATCGAGCGTATGGATTCATCCCCCAGGCGTCACTTTGACATCTGCTTCCTAAAGCTCAGAGCAGGTTTTCTCTCCTAAATGTGTTGAACCAGCAGCTTATACTTTCCTAAGCCTGAGTGCTGCTCATGGCTTAGAGGGAAACATTACAGTCACCTCCCGATAGAGACCAGACTCCCGGTCACATCTGTCTTACATGTCTATAGAAATGTTTCATTATAAATGTTTTTATTGGTGAAAATTACCTCTCTCGTCTCCTCAGACCTGACGCAAAAACTTCACTGGGAGCGGGACATCATCAACCCGTCTCCATGGAGATGTTGATGCTTTGCTTTGACAATGACAATACATACGGCAAATACATTTTTCCAAATGCTTTTTTCTCTGCAAATATTGCATTTTTGGTGTCTGATATAGGAGGGGAATGATAAGTGTTTTGCATCTCCTTTTGCATCTGCATGTGTCATTTTTGGAAGACACCAACTGGACTACAACATTTTCGTTGTACTTGTTGCAATGACAATAAAGATTATTCTTTTCTTAGTACGGTTAGCGCGACGCTAACGTTAGCATTGTGGTGAACTGGGTCATGAACCCCTTTGTTCCTCTTCATGTCTCTGTATCTTTATTTGGGTGAACATATATCTGTAATTTGCTGAAGTAGTTGTGGAGCAGTAGGAAAGTGTAGCTATGGTCACACTTTGTTTTCCCCCTCACTGCAGCTTCCACTGTGATCGTTTGTGGGCGTTCCCAAAGTTGCCGTCTGTGTCAATAACTGTCAGATTTCGTTTATAGCACCTTGACACATGGCTTTGTTTTCGTTTGCAAAAAAGTTTAGATACTAAAGACTCTATACCTGATTTTTTTCATCACTTTGTTCGCTTTCATTGTTTGCAAAGTTGAAATCGTTTGTTGTGTCCAAACTGACCCCTAACTTTCCTGACGCATTTCTACCATCCCAATTCTTCACAAGGATGAGTTTATAACCTTGTTTCAAAACATTCATGGTCACTTTTCAGGATCACTGTCACAATAATGCTAACAACAACTTGCTGCTAGTTCTTGAGCGAAATCAACAACAACAACAACAATAGATCCACACTGTCTTTTCACAAATGTCTACTTTTACAATTTACTGAAGGACAACACTTTCATTCCAGTACCAGGAAAAATATATGGTACAAGGTATCAAGACGAGATTGTATTGTCACAGCCTGTTAGTGCAGTGATATGCATATAACCTTGAATTCTCCGCATTGTGGCTTTACGCGGAGTGAGTGCATGTTTCCTGTATTGGTTTTGGATTGTGTGTTGGAGATTTGATTCCATAATCTCGGCACGCCCTGGTTAATTCACTTATGGGGAATTCCAGGAAACTTGAGAATAACAGAGCTGTTCACGAGGCGGGTCTAATATGTTATAAAGTGAAGCGGTGCATTTGAGAAGCCACTTTCTGCACTGGTGTCGAGTGAAGTGAAGATATTACAGACACTATCACTTTGGTAGCTTTTACTTGCTCATTAGGCCTGCACAATGTATCAGAATTGTATTGAAATTGCTGAAATCTGCTTAATCTGTACTTAACACCTCTGCACATTGGCAAACATGTTCTTAAATCCATGTTTGCATTTCACATTTCTCGTTGTTGCTGCTTCCGAAGTCACTAAACTCTCAAATGAAGCTTTATTTTAAAACATAAATAGCAAATGTAACCACAACGCTTGATAAAATACGTGATGAAGCTCTATTAGACAAGCAGGCATACCCTGCTATATTTATCAACACTTTCCCTTCTGCCATCTCCATTAAACACTACTGGACTATAGAAAGTATCGTGTGTTGTGGTGTTACCTTAAAGGCCAAACAAAGAGATCTTAGTTTGGAGTTGGGTCTGTACTTTCCCCCATTAGATTTGCATGTTCAGTGAAAGAAGTTACAACAGAGGGCGCTTATCTGAGACCGGCCTGTTGACCTTGTGCAGAAGCGTCTCACACCGAGGCCTGGGGTGAAAATGATGACTGATCGTCTGTGTCTCATGTGTGTTGGAGTGAATCAGGCCACAAGTGTTGACTCCACAGTACAGTGAGCAAACAAGAACCCCCCCCCATGGCAGCCTCCTCCTCTCCTCTACAGACCCCCCCGACAAGTTCAATGATGACGGTGGAGTTTGAATGCACTTTGTCTTCCATTTAGGGATGGGTGATGAATCTCAATTACAATTGGAATAGTCACAATTAGCAAATAGGCTGCTATTAATCATACAATATCTGCTCCAGAGAAGTACTGTATGATTTTGTCTGAAGGGAGTTTTATCTTGCAACTTGCAAACCCTTTATTCAGACAAGCATATTCAATAAGCAATGAAAGGGGATTTGTACATTTTGAATTGTTAGAAAATGATTAATCGTTTTTTTAAACCCAGCCGTATTGCAGGAAATGCTTGTTTCAGAATTGATGAGGAGTAAAAAAAACCCTACCCAGACACACAAAAGAGAACAACCTCACACAGAATGTCACAGCACCTCACTCAGATGTTCTGTAATCGAACTTGGGACCATCCAGCTGAGTGGCGAGGGTGCTGCTAACCAGAGACCACTGCACTAATGGACACTGTGAACTTGCAATCTTGCAACTAGATGTTTTTTCCGCAAATAGTGCCTTTGTTGTTGAAACGGTCATATCTTTCGACTGAAGTGCTTGTGCCAATCTATTTTGCTAATGGACTTTCTGATGCAGATGATGCTGTGTCATGCTTGGTCGTCCAGAGTGGGATGGGAGAAATCGTTTGAGCTCAGTGACCGTCAATGACGCGATTATGGCTTTTTGAAAGAAGTTGGATTAGGGATGTTCCTGTGTCAAATTTTAGAGTTGCACTTATTGAAGAAACATTGCAATGATGTGATTAACACCAAAAAGATTATACGAGGGATCGCGACGTCATCACGTTCGGGGCTTTGGCTGGCAACATGAATGTATATAATGAATAATACCATTCGAGGCTAAAGGAAAGATGCATTAGCTGTTGCCTATCTGGATGTGATTCTGTATTTCCTTTGATTGTTATGTATGATGTTAAGTAGATCTTTGTAAGTTTGCTATATTTCGAGCCGGGCTGCATGATTGAATCAAAGTCTTAATTTGAAGGGTCGCAATTAGCAATATATGAAATCTTATTGTTACGCGTAAAGCCTGCTAACCCAGAAGATTAGCTGACCTCTACAAACTGATTCAGAAATGCAAGGGATTCTTCAGCCCTAAGTTTGAGTATAGGCTGCATTAAAGGCTCTGTGGCAGATTTTCTGTTTACAAACATTTAAAGAGAAAGCGCATGCATTTTAAATCGTGGTCCAAACTCCTAACTTTCCTCACTAATTTGTCACATCAAACTCTTCACACAGGGATGAGTTTATAAGCAATGTTAGGAAACAATACCAATATGCTAATACATCACAGTTGATCAAATTAGTTGCACGGCACAGAAAGGCATTTTTTCCATTAATTTTACTTTTACAATATACTAAAGGACAAAACCAATGTTATTCCAGAACTAGAAAATAAAGCCTGATGTACACATGTAAGTGTTGTGGCGGAGAAGAACGAGACACAAGCGAATGTTTGTGAGTCAACTCTTCTTAAGCCAGAAACAAAATGGCAGAACACAGGGAAACACACTGCCTTTAGGGTTTAGACACGCCCCTCAACCCCAAAGGCTGCTGGGTGAGAGATACCCCATAAACATGTACACCACTGTGTCGTGTTTTATCGTGTTTTGTCTATTGCCCATTTAATAAATGAATTATTGTGATGGATAACCTCGTAATAATGATGATTAATTGTGAAATCTCTTCTTTAAACACAGTCATTGGAGTCGGTTAATGCTTAGCTCGCTTTTAAGCCTTTATCTTATTATACCTACATTATTTTAAGATTATTTGGCTTGCAACACAATTTCAGTGAGATACAGTATAATGGCTTGTTGTAAGATAATACATTTTTAGACTCAAAATGGAGAATTACAGTATAAGGAGCTTCTTATTAGACCAAATATACTTGAAATGAGCAGTAGTTCATAAATTAAAGGATTTGAGCTGAGATACAAACATTTTGACCTTCAGAGACTTCATTTGTGTGAGTTAATATAACTTATAACAAGTACTTAAAGGTGCATCATGGAACTTTTTATGAAAAAACAAAACAAACAAACTTCAGTACGTATTTGACCTTTCAGTGACCCAGTGACTGCATGGTTAGCAGGGCGCCATTAACTTTCCATCATAGCTGCCTTTTTTGCTTCAGGATATTTTTTTGTGTGTTTCTGGTAGATATTCTCTGCTAAACCTACCACCTTAACATTGTTTTATCCTGGGGCGTCTTAGAGGCTGCTGTGATTAAAAGTAAAGGTACCATCTAATCATCCACACAGCCACGGGGCCATTAAAAGGTCACACACTAATATCAAACTAGACAGAATAACTTGAAACAAAATGTGCTGTACTTATTTTCAATATTTTTAAGCTTGTTTTAAGACATTTTTTTCCCAGAGTTTAAAATGTTCATATTTAGCATTCTCCACTGTCATGGCCACGTATCACACGAGGCTAGTTTTTCATTGTTGTTGCCGCAGCAGGTAGTTAGCTTGCATGTTTACCTTTCACATATGCATTCTCTGTAGAAGCATCTGTTCCCTTTTGTTGCCTTGTCTTTTTTTTTTTGTTTGTTTTGGTGATGAATAGTTTTCTGGAGTCAGAGCAGCTTGCACCACACACACAGACACACTGCCATCTGTTGGTGGAGTCCGCTCACTGTGGCCCACTCGTAGGTAACTAATGCTGCTTAAGCCGTTCAATCAATGTCAGGACCCACGATGAGAGCACACTTTGACCGGTAAAGTGATGGGCATTTTAGTGTGATTTCTGGCCAGGACCAGATTTGGTTTCGTCCCCGAATTGCCAGCGCTGCAATCACGCTCTAGTTCTTGGAAAGCCTGCTCCACAGATGGCAGGAGTCGATCCCTAACCCGCTGTGGAAGCAACCTCTCTGATTTCGGAGAAGCGAAATTGATGAGGCAATTCGCAGCAAAATCTAGTTATGAATTCAGAATCGTTAGAGCTTTGTTTTTTTGTGTTGAACAAAGTGGCTCAGATCGTCAGTAGGAGTCAGTGGTCGCAATTTGAAAGAACTATTTTCAGATTTCTGATCACACTGCAAAAAAACTAATGTAAAATGATTTGATTTGAGCAGGTAAGTCAAATTATCTGTCAATGGAACACATATTTTTGTACTTAAAATATGAAATAGTGGCTAAATCCAAGTCCATTTAGATTTATTTTCTCATTTTAACTGCAATATGATGGTTTTTCTTAGTTTAAGTGCAAAAGTACTTCAAATCAAGGACAAGATTCAGATTTTTCTGTTTGTGTGTGATTTGTGTGATGCCGTAATTCTTTTATTCTAGATAAAGTAAGTTATGTCGGAATAAAAATAATAATACCCATGACCTTTTAGTGCACCCAGATAAACCTTTGCCACAATCTGAAGCATCAATAGTTTCAATACTTTTGGTTTATCACTTTTGGACGCATGCACTGCAAAAACTTTTTATTTTATTGAAACGAGAACATTTGCCCTTGATTTGAGTTGGTAAGTAAACTTTCTGTCAATGGAACAAAGCATTTTAACCATTTATATTGCATTATTGCATGTAAACTGTAAAATTCTTATTCCATTGGCAGATATTTTACTTGGCAAGTCAGAATTACTCAAATTAAGTTAAAATATTCTTAATTACAGTCATTTTAACTGATCAAGATATCACTTTTATTTTCTTGTTCAAAATGTCCACAATACTAAATCGTTATACGCATTGGTCCTCGTAAAACTGTATCATCCCAGGCTCCAGCTCTATTTATTCGTTATTATTACTGATGTACTGCTGGTGTAGGCCTCCAGTAAATCTTCATTACAAATTAATAATAATTAATAATATTACTATCTCTTTCTTTTTCAGCGTGGACAAGACGTTCTCCAAGGCCAGGAGCCGATGGTGAGTTCTTGCTTTGTTTTCGACCATCTTTTTGGAACAGCTTTACTAATTATGTAAGTGTACTTTTTGCTATGAGATGATGAAAACCAGATGGCCAGTCACACTCCATTTATGTTCACTCTAAATTAAGTGAATGAGTCAAGTGGACAAGCAACGCTTTACATAGACAGTACACCTGCAGTTTGGAGAGTCAGACATTATTATCGTAACTCTTTTACATCAATGTCATAGTGCCGTTCACATTGATTTATTCAGGTTTATTGAGTAACGGCCAGGGGTAGAGGTGGCAATTACAGCTTCTGCAAGATAATATTGAGATTATTGTCTCAAAAATATGCAAAGATATTGATGATATTGAGTGTATCATTAATGACAACAACTTTGTAAAAAAAAAAAAAAAAAAGTGTAATCCTACAAAACAATACAAAAGAGCCAATATTGAAGACTTAAATTTTCGTTTTGGAGGACCACAGCATTGTCTCACATAAGTGACATTTACGTGTGCGCATCTAGAAACGTCACATGCTACAAATTCTACTTGCTACACATTTTAGCCGTTGAGTTTGTGTGCAAAAGTGCAGTTGCCTGGAGTAAGTATGACAAATGAGCCTTCGGGCGTCAGCAGATGGGCGGCAGTGGGCATGCCCTGTCTGCTCATGGTGCCATCCCTGCAGTGACTCTGATGAAAACTAATGCCAAGAATCCTTTATCACTGTGTCTGGGTGGTAGGGCTCTCTCCCCCGTTTTGGTTTTTGTTCATTCGATAGTTTGCTTGTTTGTTTCTTGGATATGAACTTAACAATTGCTTTGGTAGTACATACATGTCCTTTTCGCAGTATCTGTCCATTGGAGAAATGGGAAGTCATAGGGCATGTTTTAGGTACTATCACAGTCACCAACTGGATTTAATGAAGGCAGTGGTTCCCAAAGTGAGGTCCGGGGTGGACTGGGGACCTCAAAGGCACTGACTTTGGAATGTCTGAAATAAGCAATAAGAACTTGTACATGTATAATTTAAGAGGGAGAAATAAACTTTAAAAATAAGAACAACTTCAAAATCTCAGTGCAGGGAGTTATTTTATGGAATGGCTTAGCAGATGAGGTTAAATTATGTACAAATATTTGGGTGGGTTCAAGAGAGTGTTTAAAAGAAAGAGAAGAAATAGTTGCTGGAGGGAGACTAATGCCTTCAACTGAAGAGCAAGTTGTTGATAGAGAAGGGTGTGGGGTCGGAGAGTTTTCGGGCCTGTCTTTGTCTTGTGTTTCATGTTTTGTGTTGAATGTTTTGTGATGGGGAGTGAGGGGATTGGAAATGTAAAAGCTTTGGCTTCATCCATTCCCAAACCATGCATCTGTAGGCAGTACATTGTATTGTTATTGTTGTGTCATGCTTTGTTGGTGGTACTGTATGCATGTTTGAAATAAATTAGTGAAGGAACGAACAAACTTCTTACCGGCTATTTTTAACGTTCTTTTAGTAAGACAGTCCGAGGCTATAGACTGATGCCTTCTCCAGAATCGCGTCCCAGGTGTGAGAAAGGGTGTACGCTCCGTCGTCCTGGTTCATTGATGTTGGCGCATGTTTCCTGATCTCGATGGCTTCTCTGATCCAGCGGTGGTACTTGTTCCTACTGGCTAATTACTGTATTTTCAACAATGATCTGTGCCCAATGAAAGGGATCACCTGACATAACTGAATATTGTGATTAGAAGTCTGACTCAGTGGTGGTCTCATGCTCAACAAACTCTTTCACAATCTGAGCATGATGAATCTGGAGCATTTTGGACTACGCCCAAGCCATTAGGAAGAGAAAATCCTTTGCTGGAATACGTAGTCTGCTGAATTCCTTTGGCCACATTTTCTCTGTTGAACATGCAGTGATGATCAAGGGGAAGCTTTTATCTAATTACTTAGCCAAATCCAGATGATGACTTTTTTTGATTGGGCAGTCAGAGCATAAAAATTCAGTTCAGAAGTCAACTTGCTGTTTTGGGGCAATGGAGCAACAGTTTCACAGTCTGGGAGCCTGCAGCAGGTGAGCCCCCCCAGAGACGAAGACAGTTGCGACAATCCAGTGTTAGTCAGCAAAATCCCTCATACTCATATACTGCAGTGTGGCTACGGGGCTGCAGCTGCACTGGGCTAACACACCGGCTACATTTAGAAACAGACAGTGCTCAGGAAGCGGCATAAAGACCAGTCTGAACAGGAGTAAAGGATTTGGGATGTGAGGAGGAAGAGGAAGAGAGCAAGAGTGTCATTTCTGTGATTCATCAGGAATTCTGTCACTTTTGAGTCCGATTTCATCTTCAAAGTGGCATTTTACAAACCTCAAGTTGGAATGCACCAATTATGTCTTGATTATTCTTTTTGTAGCTTAATGTGTCGTCCAACTATCACTAAAAAAATGTGTGGATGATTTTGTGGGCTTGCATCCACGCACACGTAATAGTTATTTTTCAAAAGTCTCTACATCATGCCATGTTCACCTTTTCGAATCAGGAAGCCAAGAAAATTCTGGTGAGTGTCTTTGAACTTATCTTCTAACCCAGCTTGTTGGCAGCGGTGAGCTTGTATAAGTGTACATAATCAGATTCATTTCTTTGCACAAATCAGTTACAGACCAAAAATGTGACCATAGATGTTTGTGTATCATTGAAATACAAGAAGAGGTCAGTAAAGGCACAGGCACTTTTTGCTTTGGTTAAAGGTTAAGGTTAAGGTCCACTTTATGACAATTGTTTTCTGTATTTGACCCATGCTTCCAATGCCACTGGCAGAGAGCATTCAGGAGCAGTGGGCCCACAGTGTAGCCCTGGGAATTCTTCTCTAAATTTCAGTACATACTGCATGTAAAAGAGCAGCAAGCTGGAGTTGCAGAATTTGGAGTGAAAATTGGATTGCAATTTTTCTGACCATTTCTGAATGGGTGAATGAAATATTCACTTGTGATATTTAGTCTGGCGCTAGCCAGGCTAGTTTCTGCCACTAACTGCTAGACTTTCTTCAGAAGTATCACCGGTGAACTGTGACGTGTCACTTATCATCTGTTCTTCGTTCCGAGGCGTGGCCGGTCTGATGGTCCTGTCAGATCCATCAGACTGGCCACGCCCCTTGAGGTCATTGAAATCAGGAAACGGGGAATGGACACCATCA
>OMNZ01022440.1:2591-19278 GCA_900303255.1 Lesueurigobius sanzi | reverse complement strand
CGTTCACTGACAACATTTCTGCTCTCGTCCTTTAAATCTAAAACATAAATCATCCTCTTTGTTTCTTCTGTGAATAAAAAAAAAATCCATGGGAATAGTTTCATTTCACCGTGATGGGTCTGTTTACATTAGAACACGTCTACTGCGCATTTGCCATCTACAGTGTTGTTCTGCTTTGGGAGGCGTCCTGTAGTGGTGTCACAGCGCCACACACAGGCCTGGCAGCTGTACTACAGCGTTTCCACACAAATGAGTAGATCAGTGTGGATGCACACATTTACTGAACGGGCTCCATGTTTACAGAGAGCGTTTTTGAAATTATACGTGTTTCGTCTTCGTGTGGATGGGGCCTTAGTCTGAGGAGGCGTGGCCCAATAAAAACTTTCTCTCATGGCATGATCTGTGGTGGGACTCCTCATGTGTGTGTAGGTGTGTGCGTCCTCATGTCTCTCCTTAAGTGTGTGTGGTCTGTGCACAGATCTTTAGGCTCAAAAAGATTAAAAGTCCTCTAGTGTGTGGGCACCTTTTGTTGTCATTTTGTGTGTTTTTGATCAAGACACACAAGATATTGCTGTTTGTATATAATGCTATTTCCTAATTGCATTTTGAATTGGAGCAAATATAGGAAGCCTTTATTTGAGTAATGTCTCTAAAGAAATCAGGGGTGGGATTAAGTTAAGATAAGTTTATATCTTCTTCTGAGCATTTATACGTGTTGTGCTTTGTGTTGTACTTTGTAAATGTATATATTGTTTTGTTTTCAATTGCCTGCTCGGAAAACTGCTTTTATACATTGCAGTAGTACTCATTTATTATATTTCAGCTTCATGAAACGCTGGAGATGCCAGACACCCTCAGCCTTTGTGGTTAGGTTATCGCAGTATTGTGATGAGTGATCAGCTTGGAATGATGGACATGATACACAGAAGTAGTGTTTTGATATCAATCAATCAATCAATCAAAGTTTATTTATAAAGCGCTTTTCCTACAAAGATGCAACTCAAAGTGCTTTACAGATTAAAAACACGATATTGCTCCTATTGATGTATTGCACCTATAACCTACAGTATATTTCAGAAAACAGATACATGAACTGGAATTCTATAACTCCAAGTCTCCTTTTTTCAATTAAGCTGCAAATTGATGGTGCTGTCAAATTTTAGCCAGGCAAACATATCCATACTCATCGATCGGTTGATACAACAGGCGGCAATCCCAATATATCAGAATATTGACAGCCTCCTAATCACCAGCAGTGCCAAATGACACAAAGGTCAAGTGTTTTTTTTCATTTACTCTTCTTTGGTTCACGTGGATTCAATCAGCGGTCGGTCGACGGGTTCCTCGCTGTATCCACTTCACACTCTTCCTTTTTCCATCTGTGCCCTCTCTATATACTCTCCATCTCTCAAGCATTTTGTTGATCTACAGCCTGTTTGTCCTGTGTGACTCTCATCAACCTTCCACTCCGTGTGCCGGAGGCGTCTGTCAGGTCTGTGCCGGAGAGCTGCAGTCCTGCCCCTCGCTCGCACACGCAAAGGAATGAGTCCAACCGCGGTGTCAGGATGTCTATTATTGAAATGAGAAAGTGACCGGGAGTCCTCTTTGATCCATGGAAATGTGTACTGAGAAATGTGCAACTACACAGTGTATGTTGATAAATGCTGTACCTGCACAGGATGTATTAAGATCTCTTCTTATATTGAAAGATGCAAAGCTTTTGCTACACAAATATCTTTGTATTTGAAATAATATTACAAAGGTCTATGTAAAATAAGGCTGCAATTAATGAATATGTGAGATTATCTTTGTGTATTACTCCTTTGAGATACAGATACAGACAATGGGCCTCATTCACGAAACGCACAAATTTGTTCTTAAGGCCGACTTAAGAACATTTTTGGCATTCACAAAATTTGTTCTTAGCTGAAAGAGCTCTTCTGGAAGAACAAATCCTAAGAACAGTCAGGAGGACTCTTACGCACAAAAAAAAAATCATCTCTCTTAAAGAACAGTTTTGTCTTCTTAAGAACGCTTCGTGAGTCAGACTTAAGTTTTTCTTAAGTGTTAAGTTTCTCCTAAGTTGTACTTAAGAACTTTTTCTTAAGAAAATATTCATGAATGAGGCCCAATGTTTAGAACCACATGTTTTTGTCCTTTGGTCATCTTAGTAAGTGCAATGCAGTTTTGTAATTAAACCTATATTTGAGTCAAGATCATTATGGATTTATATGTCCATTTGATCACCTAAAGGTATATATTCTTGTAAATTTGCAATGCTTTCTCTTTATGCAACTTTAAAGGCTTGAGGGGCTGCCTCTCTCTCTCTGGAAAGGCACCAGTCGGCACCACTAGTTCAGTCATTTGCTGGATTGCTAAATATCTGGTCCCCACTATTTACAACATTTGCATCTGTAATAATTTACCCACAGTCCACCTGGGCACTTACCTGCTGAAACACTCCTTGTGTGCATGTCGGTGCATATGGGATAATGCAGTCATAGCACGGATCTCGGTCCCCAGCATTTTCTCATTATTCCCACTTTAATCAAATTGGCGCTGCTCTTGTTGCACACTCCAGCGGCACCTGCGACGACGGCGGCATACTCGATGAGACGTGGTGAGGAAGGAAACATACATTTGGAGACTGAGCTGTGAGTGTGTCTAATCACAGCTGCCTGCTGTGATTTCTCCACTGAGATTGTAGACGTTGGTTTGAGTGAGTTGGGTAATTACTTGTGATGGAGATTGAACGTCACAAATCGGCCATGCTTGTTCTGATGGAGAAGGGAGCAATGCCCATGTGTTTATCCTAAATAATATGTAAAGGTCAAGGAAAGAGCCTTTGAATGATTTTGGTAATGGGTGACTGCTGGTAAATACATCTAACACTATAAAGCTTCTCAGCTTTTCTTTGTGAATCCTGCAGTGGGCAGTGACTCAAGGACCTCCTCCATCTGGACAAACTATAATTATTTTAAGGACAATTGGAAATGTATATGATTTTCAACGATTAATGAAAACATTGCAGAACAAGGATTGTGTAGCCACTTCCCGCTCAGGCTGCTGAAGTTCAATACAAGAAGTTGAAATCCAGCCTGGCGTCCTCATCATTGTCTCCAGTGGTGTTTAGTCAACTCAAGTCTGCCCCATAAGTTCCACCTGAATATTCATCCTGGCTCTAGTGGTGTTCTGGCCGACATTCCAGGGTGATAACTGCAAATATGACCCAGTGCCTTACAGTCCTTACAGTCCACACATTCAGGGTTATCCATCCAACAGGCGGATATGGACAGAATGAGACCTAACACTTAAGGCTGTGTGCTGTTTTGGACCATAACAAGAGGTAAATCGTAGGTCAAGTAATTTTGTTTATTTGTTTTAAGGTTCGATAAAAGCTTTTGGCCACTGTGTTGTTGTGGCTCAAATTGACTGACGAGTTGAAAAGAAAGGAAAAGGAAAAAAACCTAACTCAAATGCAGAGTAAACCATGAAAGTTCCCTGTGACCCTGGGCCTGGGCAGGGGCTTATGCTCCACCATTTGTGCAGGTACCAGAGTTTGAGAACCATTGTGTGTTAATACCTGGACAGCGAGGGCAGAAGGGGCGGTAAGGATTGATTTTGTATTTGGTTCATTTCTTTCTTTTTGTTTGGGTGGAAAACTCTAAAAAGCATGTGTACACCGCAACGCTGTGAATGTAAAACTGATATCAATTGCAATGCACATGTCAATAAATACTTGATCAAAACAAAGGAAAAGGACAGAACTTTTGATCGGTAGGAAGACTATGCATGCTATACTGTTTACAGGGCGCTACCAAAAGACATGATGTTTCCACGTTGCAGGGGCGCACCCTTTAACTGGTTAAAATACAGTGCATTACAATATCATCCCTTTATTAAAATCAACAAGTTTGTACTTCCTTTTCCAGAATCTCTGGGCACTCACTGAATGTGAAGCTTTGTTCACGCTCTTAACATGTTTGTGAGTTAATCTTTTTTATTATTATTATAATTTTTTTTTATTTGATTTATTTTGTTGAGAGGAAACAAACTGCACAAAGTGACATCTTGATGAGGCATGTTTGCTTGAATTCAGAATATTTGACCTTATTCTTAGTCATTTTGTCTTGCCTAGTACAATTATCTGCCAATGGAACAAGTATTTTTGCACTTAAGAAAGAGGATTTATCTTCTCATTTTAAGTGCAAGAAGTTGTGATTTTCTTCATTAAACACTTCTTGGCAAGTTTAAATTACTCAAAATGAGGTAAAATGTTATGAATTCAAGAAAATGTAACTTATCAAGAGATCATTTTTTGCAGTGAAGTCAAAGCCTAAAGTCACTTGAGACCTTAACACAAATCTATAATGGCTAATACATTTTAATAAATAATATATAAATGTAGGTCTGAATTTTTGCTTAAATGTAATATTTTCAATATTCATCAGGCCAACTGTAAAATATTCCACTCTACAATGTGTCCAGCAAACCCTAAAAATGTCATTAATTTCACACTACTATTGAGTATCAGGATAAGTTTGAAGCGGTTCATTTAATTTGACATGGAATGGCCCGGTTTAGGCCCTGAGATGTCAATACAATGTTACAAAGGTGTCTCAGGAAGAGGAAGTCTGGTCGTGAAGAAAATGGCGGATTGTTGGAAAGACTTCTTAATTACACAAGGCTACAGCGTGGATGCACACATTGCCATGTTGACAGCTTTTACAACAGCGCTACAGAAGGGTAGATTTATAGAAAGCAACACCTTGAGATACAGCAGCCTCCGCAGAAAGAGCGTCACTGGTAACCTCAGTGCACCTCACACACCACATCCAGCAAATGTCAAGGATTTGGGGGAAAGGAGAGAGACTCAGTGATGAGAGCTATCAGAAGTGACCACCTGCTTGAGAGGCACACGCTAATGCCTTACCCACCCCTATAACTGTCATACTCTTTTGGTTTACAAGGAAAACCAGTAGAAATAATATGAATCTTCCCGTGCCCTCTGGCTAAATAACATACTGTACATATAATATAACAATTCTTCTCTCATCCACGATGTTGTCAAAGGCTAGAAAAAACATGGAGTTGTGCAAGCTTTCTTCCCCCGTAACAGCCTATAAGTGTGCCACATGCATAGAGCCAAGTTGGAAAATGACAGCCTCTGCTTGGATGAGCGATGCCTTTAATTGCATTGAGTAGCTTTACAGTAGCGTTGGACATAAAGCACAAAGGCGTTCACAATAGGTACAGTTTCCCTCTGGGTATTTTTGCATCAGTGGGAGGACGGAGAGGATTTGAGTTTCTTAGCGCTCCCCTCCTCGTTCCAATTAAAGGCGCCGTTGTTTTCCCGTAAATGCCTCTTACTGTGCGGCGTAATGACCAACTCCGATGTGGTTTTGTGAATATGTCGGCTGAGAAATCATTTGTCTGGCTTACATTCTGATATAAAGGCACACACCGCCGCGGTAAAGCACAGGTGACAGAGTGGGTAGGCATAACAGGCTTTGGATATTGTTATTTTTTTGTTCTGACCTGTGTGATGCCGTGTCCTCATTATGCTGTTACTGTCGGCTGAAGAGAAAGCTATTTAATGATCTTCTGTCCGTGATGCTGTTGGCCTTATTAGACACTATAGCTCGTATGTCTGTTTTATGGCAGTGGCCGTCTTGCTACCTGTTATTCTGTGTCCGTCACATTCTTGCACTTGCTGAGGTGCTGTGTTTATTTTGTACATGAGACGCTTTCCTTCTGTTGAATGAGGCCATATGGCTAAAAAATACAATAAAATCTCGATTCAGTGTCCTACTTCACAGAGTTTACTGTGAAACTGAGGAGGTGGGTGGCAGGAATTCTATGGTGAGCCAATGGTAACTGTGGCAGATGCAGATTTCTTTCAACTTGGTCTATGGCTAATATCTCTGTCATTAGTGGCCCACTGCACAAGAAAGAAAATGTATTCTCTTTCAGCATGTATGAGCTCAAATTATTTTCTCATAAAGGAGGTGACAGTATGGGAAAAAAAATGTGTATGATGTTGCACTTTTAGGAAATATGGTTTGTCGATCAAAACACACAGGTTACACATTTGTGGATTTCTTTCTAGAGTTGTTTTGACACTTGCCCTCCAACTAAAATGATCAACATCAAATTCAGGAATGTGACCACAATTTATCCCATGGTGGTAACTATAGCAACCAGCTTAGATGTTTTTATTTATTTTATTTTTTTTACCATGTTTGTGGTATAATATCTTTGTCATTACTGGGTCTATCCATTAAGGTCCTATCTCAGCGGCCTGGAGACTAGTTCGCAAACTGGTGGAGATTTGAGTCTCGGAGACGTCTCCCTGAAGTCTCCGCGAAGTCTCCCGGGAGTTGCGAGAGACTAGTTGGAGACTTTTTCAAGTCTCCATCAGGTCTCGGAGAGGTCTCAATTCAGTTGCGGATACTTTGTGGAGACTTATTTTGTTGGTGACCGGGGAGGCGTGTTAACAAGGTCTCTGAGAAGTCTTGGAGATGTCTGTGAGACTTTGCCGCAACTGAATGGAGACCTCTCTGAGACCTGATGGAGACTTGAAAAAGTCTCCAACTAGAAAAACATGTTTGAGTTTCCCGTAACTCCCTGGAGACCCGGCTAGTCTCCAGGAGACTCCGCGGAGACGTCTCGGAGCCTCAAGTCTACCCCATGTTGTGAACTAGTCTCAAAGGGAGGTGAGATGGGCTCTTTACTCTCGGAGTCTCCGGGAAGTCTCTGGCGGTGAGATACCACCCTTTCCATCTGGCTTATTTTGGCTGATACACAAAAGTTGTATGTACCCAAATGGCATCGCTTTGAAAAAAAAAAGATCTTACGGCCTACATGCTTATTGTGTGTAGATTCATTTTAAAGGTGAGACTAGTTTTAAAACTGTCAATGAAGATGGTACTGACTAATGCAATGTATCGCCAGGGCCACGTGATAAAAGTCAATATAAACTCAACAGTAACATTTTCTCCGTTCACAAAGGTCAAGTTATCTTTCTGATAACCGTGTCCAAAAGAGGTGGCAATATTCAAAATGTCAGATGAGTGATGTTGGTCTAACTTTCAGGATTTGCTGACCACATAATAACAAATAATGATCTGGTTGTGCATGTAACACATTCTGTTTGAAGATTTATTTCAAAGACGATCTCTCTTCTGCTGTTGCATTGCCCATGCTTTCCATCTGTGATTTCCAGTGGTAATGTAGCTGCATTACCATGAAGCACTTTCCCCTCCATCAGCGTGGTGTGTGGCTGCACATTACGAGATGTCCCTCGCTGTCGACTGCCTGTTTATTTTACCACAGGGCTCAGGGCCATACGGCTGCCGCTGACCCCTCTCTGTCATGAAGGACGTTATCTAAATGCTAACCAAGATTGCTACACGCCATCGTGCCTGTCTCCTGTCTCCCGTTTGACTTGCCCATTATCCTGATGTGCCTTATTCTACAATAGCTTTTTATGGGGGTATGACTGGGCCGTGGTCATCCCCAGACGGCTCACAGGTAATGGAGCTTGACATCTGAATTAGTCCAGTGTTTCAGAGGGTGATTAGCGGCCAGATTGACATCGTGGAGGGGATGTTGATCAGTTACATTGATGCAGGCCGGGCTGGGCTGAAGTGGCTCAATGATAGATCTGTGAATAGCCTGGTACAGCTGAGGTCTCAGTGTGGCCTTGGCGATAATGTGCTTTGGGTGAGTGGCGTACTCCTATGGCGACCTTTGGTGTTTGTAAGTTATGACTCGAGTTAAATTTGTTAACAATAAACTTAATGTTCCATTTATTTAAGTGCTTCAATCTTGAAAAATGAAACCCAGCAAGTTAAATATCAGCATTGAGAATGGTCTGCTGTTTGCTCCATTGATTGGCAAGATTGAATAAATGGCTGCCAATAATAGACAGTCCCCAGATCTGGCAAAGCAAATAGAGATTGAATGCCATGAGTGAACGAATAGCCAAATATAACAGTCTAATTGAAGGTGCTTATGTACTATTTTTATTTACACATTTAATTGCAGCAAAACAAGCCCCCTCTCACTTAATGATTAGCATCACTTTCCAAAAGTACCCGGCATCGTTTTCTCATTGTGTATCTTGGCTAAGCGCTGGTGTGCCCAGCTGTTCGCTGCTCCTCTGCCTGCTCTTTTATTATTATTCCCAGCCTGTGATTCGCTGTGTGCTCACGGCAGCAGGGGAACGACTGGCTTTGTAGAATCTTAATAGCAAAGCAGCCGCACCACCAATCCGTCTCCATTCTCTTCTCTCTCTTCTACGAGTGTGTGACTGAATGCCAATGAGACGTTTAGTTTGATGCCGTGTGGACCAGATCACGGCTGTAGGTCCTGTTAGCAGGTGCACAAGACTGGCACAGCAGGTGGCCTTTTAAGTTACCCATCCGAGCCTCAATATGACAATGCACCTTTGGAACTGCATCACGTACTCTCCTTAAAGCAATGATCCTGGCAATGGAAATGTTTCAGGTGTCAGCCATGATTGTGGCTAGCACTCATGCATCACAACAAGTAGATCTCAGGTTCAGGCCATGACTATCATTATCATCATCATTCTTTATTTGAGCATTTGGGTTATCACCAAAACAAAATATCCAGTAATAGAAAAAAACAACAACACTACAATGCCCAAAAGGAGCAGACTGAAGGAAGACTCTAATTTAATCATCACCATCATACCACCAACCATTTCCTCATGACTTGTATTGGCTCTACTATTAGCAGCGGTGTTTTTACTACATATATTTTATCTATATTTGTATCCGGAGTATGCCCTTGACAGCCGCTAACCCAGCCTCCTGACCCTCCTTTTAAAGTGCATCAACAGCCAGATAAACTAGAAGTACTATGCTTTGTTTTCTCTGGTGTGCCCCCATCTAATTCATTAGATTACAGCTGCTAGATTGTGATTTGGTGATGATAGCATGATAAATGGTACCAGAGCTCCACATCAGTCTGCAGAGCCGATAAAGGGGGCCATTGTTTTCTGCTCCGCTCTCTGAGCCAAACAGTTTGTGATAATATTTATCTGTGGAAAATACAATCATGTGATGCATCTGGAGTTTTAATTCAGATGTAATTGGCTCAGTGTATTAAATGAGGCTTTTGTGGTTTTTTTCTCCATCTGGATAAAGAGGAATTATTAAGCAGCTTTATCTGTAGACGCCATTTAGACACAACTGCACGCCAACAAATTAAACAAACAAACAAATTAAAATATGTTCACTGAAATGATCCATTTCTTTAATTATTTTTATTTTCCAGTTTAAATCATCAAGGTGTTAAGCCCTTGGCAGCTGTAACTCCTCACATGTATAAGCCAGTGATTGACTCTAGTAAAAATATAATTACTGCTCATGCTCATTTCTTCTGCCTTCATTTATTTTAGCTGTAACGATTGAAAATATACAACGTGAGAATACAAAATTGCCGTGATAACTTGTGAAAAGGAAATTCACATAAAAGAGACACTTCATTGTACATCTTGCGAGATGATTTGTACTGTCCAACAAATACATCGAGACATGCCAGCAATAAGCTTTTGTTTTCAAATAATGATAACATTGTTTCAGCCCCTGCTCTCCTTTCTCAGTCAGTGATATACAGTATATAGTTTTTTACTAAAGGAGAGATACTGAAGGCAAATAGAGAAAGACATGTTTGATGTATATTACTGATATAAATATGACAAAAAATAAGGCATTTTTATGCATAAAAATTGACAAAAATCAAAATCTAAAAAATGGATTGAGCCAGGTTTAAATTTTATTTTGTTGATATTTTAGTGACAAAGATTTGTTTAGATTAGATTTTTGAAATGTTGTTTTTGAACAGTTATTAGTGAATAAATCTGTAAAAAAAATTAATACATAAAAAAAAAATACATTTAGTATTTTTTTGGGCTCAAAACTCGATAAGTCAGGAATTATATATTAAAAAATATTTCTGAACCAACCTTCTAAATATCGTTGAGTACACGACCAGGAGGTTTTATTATGTGGGTGCTACTAAACTAAAGTGGAGATGTGTAAATCTATGAAACACTGAATCAGTGTAATAATTAGACACCTGATTGTGAAGATTTGGCAACTTCTTTGTTTCCAGGTGAAAGTTTACATGTTCAGAGATTAAAATGACTTTTGCCTGTAGTGTCTCCCCTTAAATATGTCTTATGACCTGACAAAGCTCCAAGCAGCACCCCCTGCCATCCCGGATTGGGAACCACAGCTGTACATGACGAGGGCCATGATCTTATTTTGTTATTTATGAATTTGTATTTACTTTTAACAAAACATATTTTCTTGTTGCTCTAGGCTAATATCTGTCCAAAACAAACTTAAGACAGCCCGTACCTTTCACCATATTAAATCATGCATGAGCTTGGTGTTAATGGCAGTACAAACTCCGCGATCCTCTTTAATCCATCTCGCAGCGTGCACATGGTTCTCCGCATGATGCAGATGTGGTCGACCGCAGCGTGGACCGTGGCTGCGTGTGGGAGCCCTAGTCACCCAGTCGCTGCCTAATCTGATTACAGACGCTCGGCACAGTCAGACAGGAGGAGGGGGGGGACAGATGGAAGCGCTGCGCTGGTTAGCATCTGCCGCTAACTCTGTTGTGTAATCTACTGTATGCAGCACAGGGCTCACGGGGACCACGGGCGTTTCAGAGCGCGGAAAGATCCACTTTTGATTGGTCACGCCGTCCCCATGGCAACCGTTTGAGGCATGGTGCTTCCTCTGGTCTAGTATGCTTCATTTTTTTTCTCTGCAACGCAGTTCTGCCTTAAAGGGACTATACCTGATTTTTTACCAAGTAGTGGAATGAAATGTGTTTGTCCTCCTTTCGTATATATTGCAGCGGCAAAGATTTCTGGAAATAATACTGTGCATCGAAATATGAAGCATTTATTGTCAATTTCATGGTTTGCAGGCTGGTTTTCTAGCATTTCTATGACTATGACCCTAAAAAGTGACCCCGCTAGTTGTGAAATGTCCTTATGAACTTGTCTGTAAGAAGAAACAGCACTTTAGAAAAGTGTTAAGAAAGTTATAAATGTGTTTGGACTGCAACTATCAAATTATTTTACTTGCTCCCTCTTCCATTATTTGTAATTTAAAAAGTTATGAAAAATCAGGTATAGTGCCTTTAAGTCCCGCCCTCGTACTTTCTTAATGGACAACACTCCTAGTTGGGCTTTTTAGCTAGCTCTATTAAGTTTAATTATGGTTAAGGTAAGGTTAAAGTTTAGGGTAATAAAAAGGAATATGGTTAAGGTAAGGGGGCGTGGTCATGGCAGAACTGCGTTGGAGACAAAAAGGTCTAGTCTGTGGATTATAGCATACTGGATTTAGTTTAAAAGTACTTTCTTAGTCTTATCTTGGAGATGGGGTTTCCATCAATCTTAAGTCATGCACCATAGATAAAAAAAAAAAAAATCTTCAACAGGCTCCTGACTCCTTTGGGACGATGTGTCAAGTGCCGGATCTTAACACTGAATGAAGCATGACCGTAGCTGGAACAGAATGCCTTATGGATGATTTTCTCAGCTTGTCTGTATAAGTGGTTGTCTATTCTATTCTATATGATCTAAAGTTGCGTAAAACAACGTGTTTTAACAATGTGCCCAATTTGGGTCCTATTGGGTTTAAGGGGTTAAAGAGTTAAAGACTGATCCATAAAAAAACAACAACAAAAAAGAATGGGTATGCTCCTAACCACAATAATAGAAGCTCTTAGCAAAGTGCTGACTTCCATCTGAATCTTAATGTTCACTTTCTTTCCATGTTAAGCATCTTAGACCGTTTAGCGCAAAAGTTCTAATCTTTCTTTTATTTCTGCTCATTTAAAGGGCAGCTCCAAGGTTTCGGGCCAAATGAAGGTTCAAAGAGATGTAAGACTTTGCACCTTTTTAATAAATTGGATGAAACTCGGCGAGTTCAGCCTTCTGCACCTTTTTAAGAGCCGTTCACCAAAACTACTTTATTTCACCTGAGGAGTAGTTGTAATTACGCTTTAGTGGTATGTCTCAGGGATTTGACTTCTTCTTTGACATCTTTTACATTTTAATGAGTGCTTTCTCCCCAGAGTCAATGGTGGCTGCTTTCATTGACCTTATGACCTTCTCCAGAGTGATATTTTTAAACACAGATTATATGATTTATATTACCTAACGCAGTGGTTCTCAGCGTGTACCTTTAGGACGCACCTTCAACTATGGCAGCAATCCGTGACCTAATACACAAAAAAAAACATAACATTCAACTCTCAATAAAACTATTTAGCCGTTTGACCACAAACACACTCTAACTTACCATCAACGCATTGTATGGGCACGCGATATTAAGAAAAATAATAATATAATGTAATATTTTGGTGTACTTTTTTGTAAACATCATAATTTAGATTGCTGTGTCGTCAAAAGGATAACTGCCTTGGATAAACCACAAACGTCCCAAAAAACACTATTGAACACTATTACCGTATTTTTCGGACTATAAGTTGCTCCGGAGAATAAGTCGCTCCAGCCAGAAAATGCATAACGAAGCAGAAAAAAACATATATGTCCCGTTTAGGGGTGGGCGTTACTATGAGATCGTTTAATAAAGCACTTCTGCTGACAAACCCAAGAACGTTCAGCAACACAATGACGCACGCACCTGAGTATAAGTCGCAGGACCAGCCAAACTATGAAAAAAAGTGTGACTTATAGTCCAAAAAATACGGTATATACTTGATATTGTAAATTTGCATATCTTCCAAACAGAAACGTCAATATTTTCTTGTAGACAATATATTGGACACCTCTAATGCAGTGAATACCGTATTTTCCAGAGTATAATTCGCACCGGGGAAAAAATGCATGTTGAAGAAGAAAAAAACATTATATACTGTAAGTCGCATTTTTGGGGGGACATTTATTTTACAACATCCAAGACCAAGAACAGACATTTCATCTTGAAAGGCAAGTTATAATAATAACAATAGCAAAGAGAACAACAGGCTGAATAGGTGTACGGTATGCTAACTTACCATATTAATTCATATATAAGTTGCACTCTGTAATTACTATGAGATCGTTTAATAAAGCACTTCTGTTGACAAACCCAAGAACGTTCAGCAACACAATGACGGACGCACCTGAGTATAAGTCGCAGGATCAGCCAAACTATGAGAAAAAGTCCGACTTATAGTCCGGAAAATACGGTAGTTGTTGATCTAAGCATCATCATGAGACTGACTCTGAAAGGCACTTTATTAGAAGACATTTTTGGTAAAGGTTTGTGGTTCACAGAATAAAAAAGCAACCCTTTAGTTACGATCCACTCATTGACATTGAATTTTATGCAGCAGCGACAAAATAAATAATAAACTCTAAAACTATTTACATAAAGCAGCACTGTTTTCTTTTGATCATACGCCCAAAATAAGACTTCCTAGTTGTTTTGTGTTGTTGGCACGTCGCTTTCAGCAGCTTTATGAGAACAATACGGGGATTTTGACTGCTCCCATTCATGACACAAACCAGAACGAAAGCTTTTCATTATCATTTTAATACTTGTGATACTCAACTTTGTGGCAGACTTTTAATGGAATTTGAATAGTCTCTACAGTTTCCAGGCGTCGTCGCGATTTTTGCGGTGCGGAGCTAATTGAGGCAGAACGGCGGTGATGTGCCATGACACCCAGACAACAATGATGCATTCGGTGCTTATTTGCAGACTACACTGTCATATAAGCGCTGTGGGACTCTCTCTCTCTCTCTCTCTCTCACTCAGTCACTCTCCAGTCATGTGTTCACGCCAGCTTGTGAGCAAACACAGCCATTTCACTCCAAACACTAATGCGAGGCAAAAGCGTACCTCTTTATTTTTCCACCTGGAGAGTTTTAAAACACCCCATTTATCATAGCTTGTTATAAATGGGAGAAAGGGGAATAGATGTGTGTAATGGAATACAGGTGTTCACACATTGTTTGGTTTTGCTTTGTTATACTGTATGTGCATTGTGTATGGGGGTAAGGTGGAAAAGTAAAACAACATCTTATAAAAGAATAGAAAAAACATTTTCTATTATGAATATTATGTGTAATTGATAGTTTATAGTTCAAGTATTAGTAGTAGTCAGCATTGGCTAGTAATAAATGGAACCTTGTTACTGTGAAGCACGAGTGCTAACTACTGCGCCACCGTGCCGCCCAAACAATACTAATTAGTGGTAAATAAGTTCATAACAGGCAGAGTAATAAACGTATAGCCCACGATTTTAAGTATACTCTGTATTTGTACATACTGTACATACACTATAATGTGTTTTGGGCATTGGCCTTTCCTCAGACATGGGGCCAATGCCCGAAACGTAGCATTTGGTGTAAGTAAATACAATACTATTTTTGGGAGCTACCCAGCGGACATGTCTTGTGTTCCCTTTTTGATCCTGCACACTAATTCAGACTGGATGTGCATGTTTTTGACTCTAGCACAAAGTATTCTAAGTATTCAGAATACAATTCTCTGATTGGACAAAGTAACAGAATATGTTACAAAATACTACATCGTTATGGCAAGTATTCAGTATACTGTAACTAAACACCATTTCAGAGTATTCTCCCCAACACTGGTAGTAGCAGCTTGAAGTATAAAATCTTACTAAATCATTTCACGGATGTAACTAGTTTTGTTTCCGCTTTTGTTCCTTTTTGTGGATTTTCAGATAGAGGTCAGACAAGGGTCAAACTGTGTTAAAAGGTTATTCATGTCTTATGTTTTAGATACAGTATCTATCCTTCACTCGATCTGAAAGGCTTTACCTTCTTATTTACCCTGATGAATTGTTGACCAATGGTTAAAAGTAGCATATTTTTCAGTTATGAGGCTTTCCAGATCTCAAGGTTAAAGCAGACATACGCTAAATCAACTTTTTAAAGTTTTTAACCATGTTATAATGCTGTTCCCTCATCAAAAACATACCTGGAGCTGTATTTCACTTCATTCACGCAGTTTTGAATGAATCCTGTTTGCGTTGGTCGTGTCATGTTGACTTCTGCAGCGCTTGGTTTTGTTTTTCCTGGTAACAATGACTTCATTCTTCAAACCCCCAAACTGTCCTCCGCATTTTTAAAGCCAATAATGCAAAATTGATCAGTTCTTGGCCGTTCTGTCTTATGGCGTGGACCCAGCCGCTCCGTCGCGCTACAGCCACATGTTTAAATCAATGCTAATTGTTTGTTTTTTACAATGTGATTCCCCCTGTTGCCTGTAGGGGCGCTCCAGGCCAAACCCTCATCAGCCCTGACACATACTATATTTGAGCATCGTATCATCTTCACAGAGGCATTATTTGAATGTATAAAATGTAAAATATCAATGCACAGACATCCTAATGAAAGATTTTAAGCATGTTTTTAAGATTTAAATGCATGATATGTCCACTTTAAACATATTATAAAAGCAAAACTACATTTAGATTTTATTGCATTTTAGAGACAATTCGTTATTTCCAAAATGACTACCATCCCATTTATCATCCGTCAACTACATTTACAGCAAAGTAGTGTCTTGTCCCTCGAGCCGTCATTGACCTTTCCTTGAATTATGTTCTGACCATGTGACGGGGACAGGCCAACACTCATTGGTGGAGGATTGAGAGAGTTCTAAACAAAACAGAAAATAAACTATTCTGTAAAAATAGCCACCTTCATCATGTACGCCCACAAAGCATCCGCTTCTCCCACAAACACGAGTACACATTTGTTTGCTCTCCTGGGAGACATCATTGGAATAGGTTTGGTAAGCTCCAGCTGTTGGGTTCACAGGGCAAACTAAACCACACTGGCAGCTTTTTGACATCCCGCGTTACCTCTTATCTGTTAGCTACAGTACGTGGCCTGGTTCTGCGTGTTGCCTCCTTGCTTTGGGGAGACTGACACGCCGCGCCTGATCTCTCCTGTGATTCATTATGGAGCAGGCTGGTTTGTGTTTTGACCACCGAGACCTCAGGCTTGTTTGTCTGTGCTCTTTTCACCTCAATGAGCACTTCTGCCATTGGTGCTCAACGTCAGACATTTAAATCAGTGTTTTAACCTTCTAAATTTCACGGACGCACTTCTCCCACAGAGCTGCGCTTTTTAGAGCAGTTCTTCTCTGGGTCCGCTATAAAGTATAAAATAAAAAGTATAGGAACAATACTAATGACTGCTATCGGGGTGGTTTTTATCATGATTTCAGCTTAACAGGCTTCTTTAATGTATATTCAATTATAATTTGTGTGGAACTACAGTACTATACATTTGTGCTCACAAGTTTACACACCCTGGCAGGATGACAGCGTTTATTTCATAAAATATGAATGATAACACAAAAACCCTTTCACTCATGGTTAGTGGTTGCATGAAATCAATAATTTTATTGTCAAAAAAGCTGTTTGTTTAGGCTTTTCAACTTGACACTAGCCAAATGTCCCCGATCCAAAGTGTACATATCTTTACATATCACATCTTGAGTCAGAGAGTCCAATTTTCACCTGAAGTAAGTTTTTCTTTGCTCCTGAACAATTTTCCTGGCAGTTGTTGAAGGTCATGTAAACGTTAGATCAGGGACATTTGAGTAGTTTCTGTTTCATCATGATTTCAAAAGAGTAAACTCAG